>OU342739.1:509330382-509615852 GCA_910589765.1 Avena atlantica | reverse complement strand
AGATTTGTAACATCCCAAAAAATACCAAACTTAGATCATCAAACACTAATCATCAAGTTAGGGTTAACAAAAACTTTTCTAAATAAATCATGAATGCATGTATGTGTGTATGCATGGATTTTGAATTCTTTAAAAACCACCTTGTTTGTTGTGATCCATTGCTTGTAAAATGTTTCTTAGGTGAAATAAACATCATCTAAAACATTCCCACACTTTTCCTAAAGACAAGTAAATCAAAACAAATATATTAAGTGAATGGTCATTTTGACCAATTTAACTCCCATGCCTACTTTGGCTGTCTCAAACTTTCAAACCTAACAGAAACTTTTCTGGATCTTTGCACCCCTTGAATGTACTCATAACAAGGTATCAAGGCCCACTTTGTGATCATCCAGAAACTTTCAAATGCATAGTTTAAATGACAATTCAAAATTGAATCTTCTTCATATGGGAAGATCCCACTTTTTCAAAACCCACTCAAACAAGCTCAACTTTCAAACCCAAGCATCTGCAGACTCACCAGACCAATCTAGCAAACCCACCAAAATTCATTTCAAAATTCAAAACTTGATTTCATGCGGCCATTTCATCAAACAGGTTGCAGACACAAATCAAACAAAACATCAAACACTATAGTGTGCAGTGATTCTTGCCTAACTTGTTCCCTAGTTAGCTCACACACAACTCAGTAGATCATCTAGAAAGATTAGCCCAACACTAGCACCCCTGTGAGCTTGCCATTGCCATTAATGGTGAACAGCCGAGCCAACCTTGTCACCCCATTGTGGACAGCAAGCTAGAGGAAGCAAGCCTGCCAGCTTGTCTGGGAGGCAGCCCACCGTCCACCGCCACTCCCTGTCCCAGCCGCGAGCGTTGCCAAGCCCTGGACCACGCGCACAAGCCCGCCCAGACCATGCCGAGCGTGCGCCAGAGCGCCACCCTCGACCAGCGTCCACAGACCGCGCGCCGCCCTCACCGCGTGCACACACGATCACCCACCGACCCAGGAGACCGCCAGACATCCCCGTTTGCCGCCCCGTGCCATACAGCCACCGCCCGCCGTCGAAGACGCCGCCTCTGCCGCGCAGAGCACCGCCCGTTCCAGACCAAACCACACCGCCCCATGCCTCGCGACCATGTCGTTGAGCATCGCCAGGAGACACAGCACCGTCCCCTACCCTTGCCCATGCCATTAGCCGCCTGTAACGTCGCCCCCGACGAGCTCACCGTGCGCCCGACGGTCCCCTCGCTCGACTATAAATAGAGGCCACCCCCGCACGATTTCTTCACACCATCTCACTCCCCTCTCCTCACTGATCGTGCCACACCATTCTCAGAGCAAGGCGAGCACCACCTCGCCGGAATTTCACTGGAGCCTGCCGCTGCCGGAGAAGAAAGGAGCCAGCGATTGGAGCCGCCCCAGGAGAAGCCACCGGACCAGGAGGTTCGCCGTCGTCGACTTCGTCGTTCGCCCGCCTCGCCGACCCTCGCCCGTACCCCGGTGAGCCCCCAGCACCCCTCACTGGCCGCGCTAGGTTTCGTTCTCGCCGGAGTTGTCTCGCGTCGACGATGACCCTCAGCCGTTGTTAGATTAGAACTAGATCGAACGATCCACGTTGCCCCATACCGCTTCGCCCAGCCCCGTGTCACTGACGAGTGGGGACACCCACTTAAGCAGCCCGCGGGAGCACTGCGCTTAGCAGGCCGGCCCGTTAATTAGAATTCCCGCGCAGCCCAGCAATTCAAATTAAACCTTCTTTTTAATTCAAACACACTTCTGCACCCAACTTCAAAAATCAACCCAGATCGATTCAGTGCACCAAATTGAATGAAACCAATTTTGTTGGAAAGGTCTGTGAATGCTTAATCCAAGCCCGTTGGATTCAAGTCATTTGGATCTGTAGATCACCCATAGTAAAATAACAAGGCAGAAGCTTTTCTGCATTCAAACATTTTTCAAATTAAACCATAAAAGCTTTTGAGTTGATTCCAACTCTCAAAAATCACATTTAACCATACCTTTCAGAATATATAAAAATATATAGGTTTACTTGCAGAAATAATGTTCAAGTAATAAAAGAATGCTACATAAGCATTTCTAGCCACTTTAATTAATTAAATAAAAGGGTAAAACCTTATTAAATTGTGACACCACTTTAAATCACATTCCCATGGACTACAATATGTGGTGATGACATGTGTCAACATGATCCCATGTTTAGTTTGGAGAATATTAAATCTTAAGTAGTTTTCAATGAGTAGAAATTACTTTTCTAAAAATAAAAAGAATTTAAACCAAGCTTAACCTTGTAATGTTAGAGATGATGCTAGATCATCTATAGGACCCTTGTGTGTGATGATTGCAAGTAGTTAAGTATTGTTTGGTGATTGTGTACCTCGTATTTATTCATAGACGCTAGTACCGACCAAGGATACGAGGAGGAAGGAGGATACTACGAAGAGGAAGCCGAGGAGAACTTCAACCACTGCTCTGCACAAGGCAAGCCTAATACTACTAGTGAATGTGCAAGCTAGTAACTATGCAAGCTTATACTGATATTGATGCAAGTTAACCCTTGCAAGGTCCCTACCGATGCCACAAACCCATATTTATGATCCTACCTACTTGTTAAACCAATCCTAGTTTTATGGCAAGCTTCTTACTTTATTTCTTTATCAAAGCTTACTTAGAGTCTACCTAAGAGTTTGGTAGATACTAGACAGTTGTGCTAAAGGTTGCATAAAGAGCATAAAATTTGGCCTAAGCTAGAAACCTTGATATCAGCCTAAGATACAAGGTTGTACTTAGTTGAAACCCCACCAGTTACCACCCCTCATTAGTAATACCCCCACCTGTAGATGCTAGTGCTAAGCATAAAACTTGATCAACTTTTAGATGGGAATACTTGGTGGAAAAATGGTTATGAAAACCTTGGAATGATGGATCATTCTATTGAAATGTTTTGGACATGTGTTTCCAAACCCTTGATGATTCTGGTGATAAAAATGTTGAGGCACGAGCCTTAGCCCTTTATAAAACTGATGGTTGTCTGGATGCGATACCATTCCAATTTTATCGTACAACCACAATACCCGAATATTGGGTAGGGCTTGACTAGAAGCTTATATCCCTTAGTATTAGTTCCCTCCCGACCAAGGTCTGAGCTGAGGCTACCTTGTGAAGATTGTCCACCTGTGCAGTACCCAAGATGACAGTGGTCAAGGTTGGGAGGCCAAACTCACAGGAGAGGTGCTTATACTAGGGAGTGTAATTGAAAGGTTAGGATTGATTATCCGCATACTGAGTATGGTGAATTCAGGATTTGTTCCTGACGGATGTATCGAATGTTGTGGTGAAAGTGTACAATCTTTGCAGAGTGTCAAACTATTCGAATAGCCGCGTCCGCGGTTATGGACAGTTGGAGTGGCCATACTGTTCCCCCGTCAGACTTTTCAAAAATGACTTGTGAAATGAATTGAGACTTGGACTTGAACACAACAGAGTTGTGACCTGAATTACAAGGTCCCATTTAGGAGTTATAAAATTGTGACTAGCTTTGGAACCTAGTAAAGATAAACCTGGCTTTTTGCAAAATAACCCTAGAGCCTAGTGTCCTATTATCCAAAAAACCCTTTACCTGTTAGTATTAGTTTGCGAGTACTTAAAGAGTACTCATGGCTTTGTCCCTGGCTATTCCCATGGCCAGACTATGAAGAGGAGTACCTGGAGGATGGACCCCAGGAAGGTTACGACAACTAGGATCATCTCCCATCGCCAGCATTGCCTGTGACCCCGAAGATGGAGCTTCGCCTACGCTACCGTTATTATTACGTATTCCGCTGCTTGATGTTGTATTAAGAACTAGATCATGAGATCCCTATTTGTGTAAGAACTTATGTATCGTTTTTAATGGATGATGTACTATGGTATCCAATTCTGTTATGTCTCGCAAAAATGGTAATCATGGGATTGCGATGTATGGCATAACAGGCATCTAGGATTGAAAAATCCGGGTGTTGACAAGTTGGTATCAGAGCCATCCTGACCATAGGAGACCCTAGTTAGGTTGGACGTTGAACCAAAAACTTAGTTTCAAAAACCAAAGAGAACAAATATTTACGAAAACTTATTCTCATTCTTACCTCTTTAATTCTTTAATAAAACTCATGTTCCTCAAAAACTCTTGCAAAATAGATAAAATTTTGACACACTTGATCACTCTGCTAATCTACTCATCCTCTATTTTTATAGATGGACGTGAAGTACAACAAGTTTTACCAACTTGGGAATGGAGGAGACCTTATCTTTAAGAGGGATCTGGATCAGCTTTCGGAACTACTGGAGCGTCCGCATCCCAAGTTCTTCGGAGCTCAGCTCAATGATCAAGGAGGTGAAGATCTGCAGTGGCTAATTGTTGCAAGTCTCCGAGGAAAGATTGAACCTCCCACTGCGGAGGGAATTCAGTTTACATTGAGGGAAAAGAACTGGCTCGATGGACTTGCCAGAGCAATGCAGGAAGCTCTTTCCCGTCTGTGTGGGCAGAGCATCAATCAGATCAAGGGTACTCGCTTTGAGTTTTGCCCAAGGCGTGATGCAAATGGACAACCATTGGAAGCCCCATACCACCCCGAGCTGAAGACTCAATTGTACCACCTTAGCTTCATGATGTATGATCGTCAGCAGGAATTGGACAACTGCCGTGACTATTGCAACCACAAGTCTGCCATCATCAAGACAAAGGATCAGACCATCGCCATGCTAGCAAAGGATCGCAAGTCTCGCCGCCGTCAGCTTGACAAGAAGGAGCGCATTATTGCCCGTCTTCGCCATCGCATCTCCTCTCTGGAAGAGACCATCCACGAGAGAGTCATGCATTTAGAGGAAAGGGAGAATGCAGGAGAGGATCTTCGTGGAGACCCTTACTCCTATCTCAGCGATGATGATGATTTTCTGGAGGATCAATCCATGGACTTCTTCACTGATGAGGATGATTTCGCCTTCATCGATGATAATGAAGATGATGAAGCCACAGACTCCGAGCAGTAGTAGCACTGAGCACTAGCATAGTGAGTAGTAGTCGGTCCCACTGTATCGTAGAGTCCAGAATGGTTCTTAAAACCATCTATGTTTCCTTGTTGTGGTGTGTGTTGTACTGTGTGCTATGAGTGAATGAATGAAAAATCAAGTTGCTAGAAAAACCTGAGTCAAACTCTAATAACTTTTCAAAAACCCAAACCCTTAGCAATTTCCCTCTTTTCTCATGATCTATATCAATCTTCAGATGCCACGTGGAGGAAGTGGTTCAGCCCCGGACCCGATGTTGCAGATCCTGCAAATGTTGACTTCTGACCGCGAAGCTGAAAGAGCGGAACGTCAAGCCAACCTAGCCACTCTGCAACAGATAGCCCAGCTAGCCCACAACAACCAAGGCCATGGAAATCAGGACAACCATGGATCTAAGCTCAAGAATTTCCAGAATACCAACCCGCCCGTTTTCACCAAGTCAGAAGAACCCCTAAACGCCGATGATTGGCTGCAAACCATGGAAAATAACCTAGAAGTAGCAGGAGTGGAAGCCAACGAGAAAGTCCTATTCGCCACCCATTATTTAGCCGGAGATGCCAGGGCATGGTGGAACAGTGTTCATGCAATGACCGGAGGCCAGATGATGACCTGGGAGGAATTCAAAGTCAAGTTTAGTAGAACCCATGTGCCACCAGGTTTGATCAAGAGAATGAGAGACGAGTTCAGAGAGCTAAAACAAGGAAGGATGACTGTAGTGGAATACCGTGACAAATTTTTGTCATTAGCTAGGTATGCCCCGGACGAGATAGACACCGAAGCCAAGAAGAAAGAAAGATTCCTGAATGGTCTGCATGACGAGATGCAGACAGTGTTAGTCAATATCCCCTTTGTTGATATTGAAGCCCTTGTAGACTCTGCTATCCAGATGGAAGGAAAGATCAACCAGGCCAATGAGAACCGTAAGAGTCGCATGATGCATCAACCAGGAACCCATCAGACCCCAAAGTATCGCCCCAACCCATCTCCAGGATTTGCCCCAAGAACCCATAGACCCCCTATGACCCGTCTGACCTATCCCAACCGTGGAAACCCTAGGCCCGGAGGAAATCACAACAACCCCGGCAACCCTAGCAATTTCACCCGTGCCCCACCCAAGTTCAACACCAACAATGCTACCGCCAACCCTAACACTGCCCCGAGGACTGGAAGCAATGATGTGCCTGTCGCAGCCAAGGACAAGTCACAAGTGACCTGTTATGACTGTGGAAATAAAGGCCACTATTCCAACGAGTGCCCAAACAAGAAGAATGCTACAGCCCCCAACGCCAATGTCCCAGCTCAGCAACAGCGTCGTGCTCAGCCAGGGAGAAGATTTGCCCCAGGAAATTCACTCAACCACAATGGCCGTCTTTTTCTCATGCATGCTGAAGAAGCTCAGGAAGCGCCAGACGTCGTGCTGGGTATGTTTTCTGTTAATTCAGTTCTTGCAAGAGTGTTGTTTGATTCGGGTGCATCGCATTCATTTGTCACCGAAGAATTTGCCTGCACTAGTAAAATTCAACCAACCAAATTGAAGCACGTGATGATTGTACAAATTCCCGGATCAACCACCAAGGCTAGGCAAATTTGCAAAGCCGTCCCTATCCTAATCCATGGCATAGATTTTTATGCTAACCTAATAGTACTCGGAACCAAAGGTTTGGAAGTAGTACTAGGAATGGATTGGATGTCCAAACATAAAGGATTGATCGACTGTGCCAAGAAATCCATCACCATGACCAGTACCGCCGGAATATCAGTCGAGCATATATCTGAAACCTTACCTCGCCAATTCAAGTGTAACAAGAGTATAGCCCAACCTACCATTGACCAAGTCTGGATAGTCTGTGAATACCCCGATGTATTTCCAGATGTTTTTCCCGGTATGCCCCCAGATCGGGATATCGAGTTTATCATCGAACTAATCCCCGGAACCGGACCCATAGCCCAGAGACCCTATAGTATGAACCCGTCAGAACTAGAAGAAATAAAGAAGCAACTGGATTCCATGTTAGAAATCGGATTGATTCAACCAAGTGCGTCCCCATGGAGATCACCTGTCTTGTTTGTAGACAAGAAGGATGGAGGTAACCGTTTGTGTACGGATTATCGGAAGCTGAATGATGTCACCATCAAGAACAAGTACCCCTTGCCCAAGATAGAAGATATGTTTGATCAGTTGACCGGTGCCCAGGTGTTTTCTAAGATTGATCTTAGGACTGGCTATCATCAACTCAAAATTCGTGCAGAGGATATTCCAAAGACTGCCTTTACCACCAGATATGGATTGTATGAGTATACAGTCATGTCTTTTGGATTAACCAATGCCCCCGCTTATTTCATGAACCTCATGAATAAGATTTTTATGGACTTCCTGGATAAGTTTGTCATTGTTTTCATCGATGACATTCTGATTTATTCCAAATCAGAAGAAGAACGTGAGCTACACCTAAGGACCATTCTTGGAACCCTTAGAGAGCATCAGTTGTATGCCAAGTTCAGCAAATGTGAATTATGGTTACAGGAAATGGGATTCCTTGGTCACATTGTATCAGCCGGAGGAATTGCCGTTGACCCTGCCAAAGTGAAAGATGTAGAAGATTGGCAAGCCCCCACCACTCAAACCCAAGTTCGTGCTTTTCTCGGAAAATTCGTAGAAGGATTCTCGAGTATCGCCCGACCCATGACCCAATTGCTGAAGAAGGACATGAAGTTTGAATGGACAGACAAATGTGAAGCGAGTTTTCAAGAACTCAAAAGGAGATTGATTTCAGCCCCAATCTTGATCATGTCGGATATCACGAAACCCTTCGATGTGTATTGTGACGCATCCAAGATTGGTCTCGGATGTGTGCTAATGCAAGAAGGCAAAGTTATATCTTATCTATCGCGACAATTGAAGCAACATGAACAAAATTACCCAACCCATGACCTCGAACTCATAGCCGTAGTTCTAGCCCTGAAGACATGGAGACATTACCTGATGGGAAATCGTTGTGAGATTTATTCGGATCACAAGAGCCTAAAGTATATATTTACTCAGAAGGAGCTGAATATGACGCAGAGAAGATCGATTGAGCTAATCAAGGATTACGACCTGGACATTCACTATCACCCTGGTAAAGCCAACGTGGTAGCCGATGCCCTTAGCAGATTGCCGTGCCGCTTGAACTCCATGCTTTTGAAGGAGCAACCAAGTTTGCACAAAGAGATGGAAGATTTTCGAATGGAATTAGTAAGTGAAGGATTTTTGGCTAGCATAGAACTTCAGCCCACTTTGATCAGTCAGATTAAAGAGGCACAGAAAGTAAATGCTAGTATCGACGGAATTAAGCGTCGTATCGGTACAGGCAAAGTACCCGGATTCACCGAGGACGAAGAAGGAGTTTTGTGGTACAAAGGACGCCTTTGTGTACCATCAGATTCTGAGTTGAAAGAAGTTATCTTGAAGGAGGCTCATGATACTCTTTATTCTATCCATCCCGGAGTAACTAAGATGTATCAAGATTTGAAAGAGCAATTTTGGTGGCATAAGATGAAAAGAGAAATCGGAAGCTATATCGCCAAGTGTGATATATGTCAGCGAGTCAAGGCAGGACATCAAAGACCCGCTGGATTGTTGCAACCTTTGCAGATTCCGGAATGGAAATGGGATTCAGTAGGAATGGATTTTATCACTGGACTACCTACTTCTAGTAGGGGAAATGACTCTATTTGGGTCATAGTGGACAGGTTTTCCAAAGTCGCCCATTTCTTGCCCGTTAAAACTACCTATCAGAGTTCGAAGCTAGCAGAGTTGTACATCGCTAGAATCGTTAGTTTGCATGGAGTCCCCAAGAAGATAGTATCGGATCGAGGAACTCAGTTTACCTCGAGATTCTGGAAGAAAGTCCAAGAAGGTTTAGGAACCCGCCTAGATTTCAGTACCGCGTATCACCCTCAGACCGATGGACAAACGGAGCGAGTAAATCAAATACTCGAAGATATGCTTAGAGCATGTGTGCTAGAGTATGGATCCAAGTGGGAAGACTGTCGGCCGTTTGCAGAATTTTCTTACAACAATAGTTACCAAGCCAGTTTGCAAATGGCCCCATTTGAATTCATGTACAGAAGAAAGTGCCGCAACCCTTTGAACTGGTCGGAAGTAGGAGAGAGTCAGATCTTTGGACCCGACATCCTACGAGAAGCAGAAGAGAAGGTTCACAAGATTCGTGAGCACCTCAAGACAGCCCAATCCCGACAGAAGAGTTACGCCGACAAGAGACGTCGAGACCTCGCCTTCAACATAGGAGATTTTGTTTATCTGAAAGTGTCGCCATTGAAGGGAATGCAGCGTTTCCAACTCAAAGGAAAGTTAGCCCCCAGATATATCGGACCTTTCAAAATTTTGAACCGTCGAGGAGAAGTATCATATCAACTGGAACTACCTGAAGAGATGTCAGCCGTGCACAATGTGTTCCATATCTCGTTACTTCGCAAGTGTCTCGAAGTCCCCGAGAAGACCGAAGTGTTCAAGAATATCGATCACCGAACCATAGAGATCAGCAATGCCTAACCTATCCCGAAGTACCCATCCGCATTTTGGAAGAAGCCTTTCGAACTAACAGAACCCGAAGCATCAAGTTTCTCAAGATTCAGTGGAGCAACCACACAGAAGAGGAAGCTACCTGGGAACGCGAAGATCACATCAGGACGGAGTTTCCAGATCTCTTCAAATCCTAGGTAATCTTTTCGTCCTTTTTCAAATCTCGGGACGGGATTTTGTTTAAGGGGGGGAAGATTTGTAACATCCCAAAAATATCAAACTTAGATCATCAAAACACTAATCACCAAGTTTAGGGCTAACAAAAACTTTTCTAAATCAACTCATGAATACATGTATGTGTATATGCATGAAGTTTGAATTTCTTTAAAAACCACCTTGTTTGTGTAATCCATTGCTTGTAAAATGTTTCTTAGGTGAAATAAACATCATCTAAAACATTTCCCACACTTTTCCTAAAGACAAGTAAATCAAAACAAATATATTAAGGGAATGGTCATTTTGACCAATTTAACTCCCATGCCTACTTTGGCTGTCTCAAACTTTCAAAACCTAACAGAAACTTTTCTGGATCTTTGCACCCCTTGAATGTACTCATAACAAGGTATCAAGGCCCACCTTGTGATCATCCAGAAACTTTCAAATGCATAGTTTAAATGACAATTCAAAATTGAATCTTCTTCATATGGGAAGATCCCACTTTCTCAAAACCCACTCAAACAAGCTCAACTTTCAAAACCCAAGCATCTGCAGACTCACCAGAACCAATCTAGCAAACCCACCAAAATTCATTTCAAAATTCAAAACTTGATTTCATGCGGCCATTTCATCAAACAGGTTGCAGACACAAATCAAACAAAACATCAAACACTATAGTGTGCAGTGATTCTTGCCTAACTTGTTCCCTAGTTAGCTCACACACACCTCAGTAGATCATCTAGAAAGATTAGCCCAACACTAGCACCCCTGTGAGCTTGCCATTGCCATTAATGGTGAACAGCCGAAGCCAACCTTGTCACCCCATTGTGGACAGCAAGCTAGGAGCAGCAGCAAGCCTAGCCAGCATGTCTGGGAGGCAGCCCACCGTCCATCGCCACTCCCTGTCCCAGCCGCGAGCGTTGCCAAGCCCTGGACCACGCGCACAAGACACGCCCAGACCATGCCGAGCGTGCGTCAGAGCGCCACCCTCGACCAGCATCCACAGACCGCGCGCCGCCCTCACCGCGTGCACACACGATCACCCCCGACCCAGGAGACCGCCAGACATCCCCGTGTACCACCCCGTGCCATACAGCCACCGCCCGCCGTTGAAGACGCCGCCTCTGCCGCGTAGAGCACCGCCCGTTCCAGACCAAACCACACCGCCCCATGCCTCGCGACCATGTCGTTGAGCATCGCCAGGAGACACAACACCGTCCCCTACCCTTGCCCATGCCATTAGCCGCCTGTAACGTCGCCCTCGACGAGCTCACTGTGCGCCCCGACGGTCCCCTCGCTCGACTATAAATAGAGGCCACCCCCGCACGATTTCTTCACACCATCTCACTCCCCACTCCTCACTGATCGTGCCACACCATTCTTAGAGCAAGACGAGCACCACCTCGCCGGAATTTCACTGGAGCCTGCCGCTGCCGGAGAAGAAAGGAGCCAGCGATTGGAGCCGCCCCAGGAGAAGCCACCGGGACCAGGAGGTTCGCCGTCGTCGACTTTGTCGTTCGCCCGCCTCGCCGACCCTTGCCCATACCCCGGTGAGCCCCCAGCACCCCTCACTGGCCGCGCTAGGTTTCATTCTCGCCGGAGCTGTCTCGCGACGACGATGACCCTCAGCCGTTAGATTAGAACTAGATCGAACGATCCACGTTGCCCCATACCGCTTCGCCCAGCCCCGTGTCACTGACGAGTGGGGACACCCACTTAAGCAGCCCGCGGGAGCACTGCGCTTAGCAGGCCGGCCCGTTAGAATTTCCCCCCGCAGCCCAGCAATTCAAATTAAACCTTTTCTTTTTAAATTCAAACACACTTCTGCACCCAACTTCAAAAATCAACCCAGATCGATTCAGTGCACCAAATTGGATGAAACCAATTTTGTTGTAAAGATCTGTGAATGCTTAATCCAAACCCGTTGGATTCAAGTCATTTGGATCTGTAGATCACCCATAGCAAAAATAACAAGGCAGAAGCTTTTCTGCATTCAAACATTTTTAAAATTTAAACCATAAAAGCTTTTGAGTTGATTCCAACTCTCAAAAATCACATTTAACCTTACCTTTCAGAATATATAAAAATATATAGGTTTACTTGCAGAAATAATGTTCAAGGAATAAAAGAATGCTACATAAGTATTTCTAGCCACTTTAATTAATTAAATTAAAAGGGTAAAACCTTCTTAAATTGTGACACCACTTTAAATCACATTCCCATGGACTACAATATGTGGTGATGACATGTGTCAACATGATCCCATGTTTAGTTTGGAGAATATTAAATCTTAAGTAGTTTTCAATGAGTAGAAATTACTTTTCTAAAAATAAAAAGAAATTAAATCAAGCTTTAACCTTGTAATGTTAGAGATGATGCTAGATCATCTATAGGACCCTTGTGTGTGATGATTGCAAGTAGTTAAGTATTGTTTGGTGATTGTGTACCTCGTATTTATTCATAAACGCTAGTACCGACCAAGGATACTACGAGGATGAAGGAGGATACTACGAAGAGGAAGCCGAGGAGAACTTCAACCACTGCTCTGCACAAGGCAAGCATAATACTACTAGTGAATGTGCAAGCTAGTAACTATGCAAGCTTATACTGATATTGATGCAAGTTAACCCTTGCAAGGTCCCTACCGATGCCACAAACCCATATTTATGATCCTACCTACTTGTTAAACCAATCCTAGTTTTATGGCAAGCTTCTTACTTTATTTCTTTGTCAAAGCTTACTTAGAGTCTACCTAAGAGTTTGGTAGATACTAGACCGTTGTGCTGAAGGTTGCATAAAGAGCATAAAATTTGGCCAAAGCTAGAAACCTTGATATCAGCCTAAGATACAAGGTTGTACTTAGTTGAAACCCCACCAGTTACCACCCCTCATTAGTACTACCCCCACCTGTAGATGCTAGTGCTAAGCATAAAACTTGATCAACTTTTAGATGGGAATACTTGGTGGAAAAATGGTTATGAAAACCTTGGAATGATGGATCATTCTATTGAAATGTTTTGGACATGTGTTTCCAAACCCTTGATGATTCTGGTGATAAAAATGTTGAGGCATGAGCCTTAGACCTTTATAAAACTGATGGTTGTCTGGATGCGATACCATTCCAATTTTATCGTACAACCACAATACCCGAATATTGGGTAGGGCTTGACTGGAAGCTTATATCCCTTAGTATTAGTTCCCTCCCGGCCAAGGTGAGCTGAGGCTACCTTGTGAAGATTGTCCACCTGTGCAGTACCCAAGATGACAGTGGTCATGGTTGGGAGGCCAAACTCACAGGAGAGGTGCTTATACTAGGGAGTGTAATTGAAAGGTTAGGATTGATTATCCGCATACTGAGTATGGTGAATTCAGGATTTGTTCCTGACGGATGTATCGAATGTTGTGGTGAAAGTGTACAATCTCTGCAGAGTGTCAAACTATTCGAATAGCCGCGTCCGCGGTTATGGACAGTTGGAGTGGCCATACTGTTCCCCCGTCAGACTTTTCAAAAATGACTTGTGAAATGAATTGAGACTTGGACTTGAACACAACAGAGTTGTGACCTGAATTACAAGGTCCCATTTAGGAGTTATAAAATTGTGACTAGCTTTGGAACCTAGTAAAGATAAACCTGGCTTTTTGCAAAATAACCCTAGAGCCTAGTGTCCTATTATCCAAAAACCCCTTTACCTGTTAGTATTAGTTTGCGAGTACTTAAAGAGTACTCATGGCTTTGTCCCTGGCTATTCCCATGGCCAGACTATGAAGAGGAGTACCTGGAGGATGGACCCCAGGAAGGTTACGACAACTAGGATCATCTCCCATCGTCAGCATTGCCTGTGACCCCGAAGATGGAGCTTCGCCTACGCTACCGTTATTATTACGTATTCCGCTGCTTGATGTTGTATTAAGAACTGGATCATGAGATCCCTATTTGTGTAAGAACTTATGTATCGTTTGTAATGGATGTTGTACTATGGTATCCAATTCTGTTATGTCTCGCAAAAATGTTAATCCTGGGATTGCGATGTATGGCATAACAGGCATCTAGGATTGAAAAATCCGGGTGTTGACAAACGATCTCTTGTTCATGGAACAAGTGGATTGTTTACCTTACACACTTTGCTTAAAGCAGTTGTCTGTTGCTTGCAACTTAATACTGGAGGGGGTTCGGATGATTACCTGAAGGTGTCATAGATGCAGTTGGATTGCGGTCTATGTATATTATTGTATTGCCCAATCGAATCTCATAGGATCTTTTTGTCTAGTATTGCATTGTTATGCCTTGCTCAGTTCCTGTCAATTGTCCTGCTGTAATTTGTTTACCCTTCATGGCATGTTGTTTATCTAAGGAGAGCACCTCTAGTGAACTATGGACCCCGTCCAATCTTTACCATTGATACATTCTCCACTGTTACCTATTTACTTGCTGCAAACCATTACCTTCCACACCATACATTTAATCCTTTGTTACAGCAACCAGTGAGATTGACAACCTCACTGTTAGTTGGGGCAAAGTCTTGAGTTTGTGTTGTGCAGGTTTCCACGTTGCTTGCAACACCTGTGTGACGTTTACTTCCTCCTACAGGTTCGATAACCTCGGTTTCTTACTGAGGGAAGACTTGCTGTTGTGCTGCTTCATACCTTGCTCTTGGGGTTACCAATAGGCTCCACATCAACTGAGCCATCACGCTCATGAACATGGAGACGCTCAAGATCACTCGTTAGATGATCAGTAGCTCCAGAATCCATGATCCAGCGAGGCTCGGGAGAGGAGGTCGACGCGGTGTTTCCGACATGCTGGTCGGGCTCATAGCGCTTGCAACAGTCCACCACCATGCCCCCGGTTTGAGCAGATCTGGCACGGGGCGGTTGCGCCGGTTGGGGCCATTGCTGCCACCGTTTCCTCCTTTGTTGCGGTCGTTGCTGCCGTTACCATTGTTACGACGATGTTCTTGGTTGCCCGAGCCTTGTCCGCTCGAGCCCTGCCCGTAGGAGGGCTGGCCGCAGCTGCCCTTCCCCTGCGGTGCACCACTCGCGGGGCGAAACCAGGGACCGGATTTGGTGGTGTAGACCGGTCGTGACACGCTGTTCATCGAGGATGACCAATCCTCGGGATCCGCTTGCTGCCTCTGAAGAGCTTCATAACTGAGAACATGAGAGTAGAACGTGGTGAGAAAAACAGGGGCACCCGCAAAATTCATGGAGGGAGCAATTGGATTAAAGGCCGGTCCGATCCTGGTCAGCATGTAGTCGATGATATCATTGTCGCTTAGGGGAGAGCCAACGACCGCCATAGCAACCAAGGGACTAGACGCTGAAGCAACCAGTTCCCCTCTAACCACTTGTCTTTGTTGCCACCATATATACCACCCCACCACCACAATCATCTCATATAATCCCAGTTGACCAAGAACCGGCGAATTCCGTCTCGGGCTTCTAAGAATATGTTCCAGTACAACTGAACCTGTGTTGTCCAGAAATGTAGCTTGTCGGATAAGATCGTCCAGACCAAGTGATTTTCCAAACTTCCTTTGCCCTCTTGCAGGTAAACATTAGATGTTTAATATCTTCACATCCCTACATACAAATAGGACATTGTGAAAAAACCTTTATATGCCTACTTGCTAGCACCCCCATACCATGTATTAGATAGTGTAGAGCTCTCCAAGTAAAAAATCTTCACTTTAGCCAGAACACTAAGTTTCCAATGAATCTCCCACATGGGGTTTTTATATGTAGTCTCTAGGTCATCATTACATCTCATACTGATGCTCCCATTCAGTGTAATAATTAGAATGGGCAGAAAAGTGTAAGACTTTGTTTTATGCCAAGCCACAAAATCATCTTCAAGAGAATTACTCAGAGGAATCCGTAGAATACACCTTGCTTCCAAAGGATTAAATATTGTCCGTATGGTGTCTTCATCCCACTGATCTGAAATCGAATAAATGAGTTCATCCACCGTATGATATATATAACTTGCCCTCTACTAGACTCAGTTTTCCTAGAGAACATTCTAGGAACCCAGTGATCCACCGAAATATTAATACTTTTACCATTACCGACTCTCCAAATATGGCCTCTTTTAAAAGTGTGCATACCTTCAATAATACTTTGTCAGGTAAAGGACGATCCCTTCTTGGGGCCAGCAGTCAACAAATTTTCATTTGGATAATATTTAGCCGGAAGCATTTGAGCACATAATGACTCGGATTTACTTAGAAGTCTCTAAGTTTGTTTAGCCAATATTGCAAGATAGCATGTAAATCTTTAAATCTCATGCCTCCATCTTTTTTTGGTATACACATTCGTCACCACGCGCACCAATACGTTCTTCTTTGCTCTTCCGAATCCCCCCACCAAAAAGCTGCCGTAACATTAGTGATGAAAGGATACAGATGTCGCCTAGAGGGGGGGTGAATAGGCGATTAAAACTTTTCCTATAGTGGCTCAACAAAGGCGGAATAAAACTAGTGTTTACTTTGTTAAGCACAACCTAGAACAACTAAGGTTCACCTATGTGTACCAACAACTTATGCTAAGCAATATAAGCAACAAAGTGATAGCAAGATATATATTACTTCAAGCACGAAGGCTATCACAATGTAAAGTGCATAAGTAAAGAGCTCGGGTATAGAGATAACCGAGGCACACGGGGACACCGATATTTTACCGAGTTCCTCCCAACATGGAGTACGTCTCGTTTAGAGAGGGGGTGATATCAAACCACCAATGCCACAAAAGGCCTCCCTTATTCTCCGGTGAATCTCACCCCAACGGGATCGATCCACGCTTCCACTATTGGTGCACTTGTCGGTGGCAACCGATACCTCTCACAAGGTTGGGGCACTTCTCCACAACTTAATTGGAGGCTCCCAACAAATGCCACAAAAGGCCACAATGCCACCAAGGCCACAAACCGTCTAGGGTTCCAAGAATCCAAGAGGGACAAGCTCTAATGAGTAATTCAAACCAAATCCTCCGAGGAGAACACAAACCGATGCACCAAATGACAATGGCATGAACACCACAAATATGCTCAAATCCCTCAATCTCAAGTTCCAACAAAGCTACTAAAGCTATTGGGGAAACAAGAGAGGAGGAATTAAAGAGAGACACAAAATCCCCAAAATCTAAATCCCCAAAGATACACTCACAAAGAGATGACTCGGTTAGGTCAAAACGTAGATCTAGATCACCTCCAACTACCTCTCAAATATATGCAAGAATCAATGGAGGGGTGAGTATAAA
Source organism: Avena atlantica (assembly GCA_910589765.1). Taxonomy (NCBI): domain Eukaryota; kingdom Viridiplantae; phylum Streptophyta; class Magnoliopsida; order Poales; family Poaceae; genus Avena; species Avena atlantica. The sequence continues at coordinate 509,598,792 of OU342739.1, read as the reverse complement.
TCAAACTCAAAGAGTAAGGCAAATGAGGGCAAGCTTAGACAAAAGGAGGAGAAAGAAGTAACCATAAAAGAAGAAAGAGACAAAGCTATTTAAAAAGACGGGCAGATTCTGCCCGTTGGGGCATTTTTCCTAGACTGACTGGTAGTACCGGATCCGACCGATACTACCGGACCCAAACAGAAAAATGCCAGAAAAACGGAAGAGGCCAGGCTAGCGAGGAAAAACGGGGGCCAACGCGTTGCAGCACACGCGCATGCAAGCCTGCATGCAGCAGCGGCTGCTGGGCCCAGCGCACGACAGGGCAACAGCTAGGCAGCAGCTAGGCAGTAGCGCGCACGTGCCAGTGCATGCGGTGGAGCCAAGCAGCAGCAGCGCAGCAGCTAGCAGAGAGCAGCGCATGCGGCAGCAGCAGCTAGCAGCGCAGCGGTAGCAGGGCCCAGCACGTACGCGGGAAACAGGCGGTCAACGGGCGAGCGGGGATCTGGCGATGCAGGAATAGCGCGCAGCAACAGCAGCGGGGCCCACGGCGCGGCAGAGGAAAATCAAGCAGTGCGCGCGCGCAGCGAGCGAGCGAAGCAGTCAACGCGGACGGCGGGCACACACGCGAGAGCGGCGCAGCGGGATCGTGGTAGGCGCGTGGTGAGCGGCGCCTGTAAGCGAGCTGGGCCGCAGGCGCATGCGAGATCTGCGGGCAAGGCACATGCATAAGCTGGATCTGGGCGAATCTGGGCCGGCTGGTAGTACCGGCCAACCCGGGCGGTACTACCGGGCCGGCCAGTATTACCGGTATTAGGTACCTAGCGAGGCAGTAAGATATTATGTGACGTCACGGGACGTGCGATAGTACCGGCCCGTCCGGGCGGTACTAACGCTTGGCCCAGAAAATAGAATTTTCCTTTTCTTTTAAAATAAAATCGATAAATATTCAAACGGTCATAACTTTTGACTGGAAGCTCCGATTGACCCGATTTCAATTGCGTTGAATAGAGGACAACACGAAAATATTAATTATCACTAAGTGAGAGTGTATCAATTAATATAATGTGAGATACCTTACTTGGTGAGGAACCGAAAAGCCGCATAAATCAAAATCGCAACAAGATACATATGGGAGATCCGATTTTGATCAACAAGAGCTTGTTATGGAGATTACCACAAGCTCTATATCCTCACATGGATAAGACCAAATAACAACCAAATACGATGATCCAAGTATGCAAAGGTTTGAGCTCTCTCCAAACAATGTGACCGAATTACTTATTCGAGAGCCCCTCTTGATAGTACGATTATCTATCCTAAACCCGGTCTCCTACACACAACAAGAGACCGGCAAAAGGGGAAACCTATCAAGATTATACCTTTGCATTGAGCATTCCACTTGAGCTCGATGTAGACGGTCTTGCCCTTCTCAAGATGGAACGCCTTTCTTAATTCCTCATCATCGAGCTCGCATATTGAGTTTGCACAACATATCTTCTTTGCATTTCATCAACGCCTTTCTTAATTCCTCATCATCGACCTCGCATATTGAGTTTGCACAACATATCTTCTTTGCATTTTATCAACCTTGAAGCCAACACATGCTCCAAGCGATGCCAATGGACAAATCCTACAAGTATAACTTAATACACACATTAGTCCATAAAGATTGTCATTAATTACCAAAACCACACATGGGGGCCCAACATATTCTTTCAAGTGAGCTCCTTACAAACCATCTTTGGGATTTTAAAAACAGCCATAACAAATACTGGTATGGATTGAATCACCGCTTTCGGTAAGATTTCCTTAGCCCCCATAGACATCATCTTCTCCTTCCATCCCTGAAGTGTTGATATATTTGTTTAAGTGTGTGTTGGATCTAACCCTCTAGGTTATTTTATATTCTATTTTGCATTTGCATGAGATACTTGTATGGCCTTAGAAAGAAAAGGTTAACATGCACGAGATATAGCATGGGCCCGTTGTTTTGTCTTTGACCCATCAGTCTATGTAGTGAGGTTAAGGACCAAAGCCTTTGAATAGGGAAGCTCAGAGACTTTTGCAGCATTTTTTATGGAAATTAAATGACTGATGTCTATTACACTAATTCGTAATTTTCCCGTGCTCCCATTAGTTTCCTGGTGGGATGGTTTTCAAGAAAAATAAATTATTGATGAATAAGTATATGGCCAAACATACTCTGTGAGTTGAAGGTTTAAAATAGACTCTAAGTGATCATTTAAGTTGTCTATCTTGACATACTCCCTCTATCCTATATTATGTTGTATATAATTTTGCGTTTTAAAAAAAATGCAAGTTAAAGTTTGTAAAGTTTGACTATGAATATACAAAATAATATAAATATGTGTGATATAAAATGTATATATTATGAAAATATACTTCAAGACAATTCTAATAATAGTAATTTGGCACCGTATAAGTTTATAGTTGTATCAAACTACTTGGTCAAACATTGTATAGTTTAACTCTGATAAAATCGTATATGCAACCTAATTTGAAATGGGGGAGTATAGGCTAGCCACATCACCAATAAATTGTTGCCGTTTGATTTTCATCTTGGTTTGAGCTGTGTGCATCTGTATGGCCGCTAGGCCTATGCGTTTTTGCAAATATTAGGTGTCATCACGATATTAATATATACTCTCTTCGTTTTAAAATATAAGATATTTTAGTTTTGTGAAGCAAATATATCTAAACGTATTTTAGTATGTAGAGTGAATCTACACACTCCCGCAAAAAAAATCTACACACTAAAAAAAGTCTAAATATTATTTTTTTACAAATCTAAAATATCTTATATTTTAAAACGCACTCTTTATCGGAAAAATATGGTACATCTAAAGTCCATACCATCCAACCTGTCATCATGTTCCCGATTAATTTTGAGTTTTTTGAATTCTTTAACCGATGCGCATAGAGTGGTGGTGGGCGAATAATTACACACTTTTCCAACTTGGCCTTTGACATCCTCATGAGTCTTCGTCTAGCCTCGAGTACCACTAGCACTCCGACGCCATTAAAAACCACTACTGCGCACCACGAGGTTATTCAACTCTAACTGATGGTAGGACAGCAGTTAGGCCATGCGCTCACTTTGTCGACGTCGGCTGCATCATCTCCGTCGGTCTGGATGGAGTGTGCTCGGTGACGGCGGTTGCATCGTTCTCAACACTTTTCTTTTTGCCTTTCCTCGTAGGCAGAGATTTCCTCACGTGGGACTGTAGCACCAGACTCTGGTGACCAGAGAGTGTGTTTATGAATTGCTGATCCATGACAACCATTTCAGTATGACCGTATCCGTAGTGATGCCGGCTATCAAACGAGTGGACATTTGGCCAAACCGTAGTAAACTTCTCTGTGCGGCATGGACAGCAGTAAGAAGGTAATATACTGGATACGGATACGCTGAGTTTGTCTTTATTTTTGGGATTTGGTTACTGTAAATTCAAGGAGATCCACATATATTTCTGTAAAATAATACAATGGCACATATCGGCATGATAGGGCGTTACATACTCCCTTTGTATCAAAATATATAAGATGGTCTAGACTTCTTTTACTGATTAGATTTCCACCAAACCTGAGTGAACCTATATCCTAAAAAAAGTCTAGATATATTTGATTCACAAAGCTAAAATGTCTTATATTTTAAAACGAAGGAAGTATCACATAATCCCGGAGAGGCTGAGAGGTAACACTGTTGCCTGATTGGTTGGGCTTTTGATATTGATTTTTTTTAGATTGTTATATTGATTGTTGTTGCAGACCACAAGAACCACCTATCGAGGATTCACGTGAAATTCCTCTAATGTATTTGTTCTTACTACAAGCAACATTTATAAAATTATATACTCTATTTTATTTGAACTATTTGTTTCAAATTGAAGTTCATGTGTAAACTGATATAAGTGAATTTTGACCTTTAGTATTTTTCTAAATTCACGATTCCGAGCTTTCCACTTGGGATGCGGATGATGCATGGTGTCGTCAAGGAGCCGGAGAAGGGCCTCCAAAAGCAAAGGTTGAAGAGACACCTGCAAAGACAAAAAGGGCCGCCATTCAACCATCAAAAGTAGGGTGAGGCGGACATCGCCGGCATAGGTCCCTTGCTAGGAAACTCTTCGAGGAAAGCACCACTTTGATGGCGCCAAGCAAAGCTCACTATCAGCGGCATAGATCAAAGGCCAGATGAAGGCCACTGCCGATTCGATCATTGTAGTATCAGAGAAACATCGACAAACTCGCGGAGAGCCGGAGACCACTTCTTCCTTGCCAGCATGGCCAACTAAAAGGAGGAATTCAGCGGCTCCACTAGAGATCCATCGGTGCGTGCTTATTGAGGGACCTCGAACCAAAGTCCTCCTCCTTCCTCCTCCACCATGGAGGCTTGATGAAGAAAGACTCAGTCGATCTAGTGGCAGAGCGTGTATCCACCAGAGGGGGATATCTCTAGCAGACAATATTATTTGCGTAGATACCTAAGTCCCCCTCTCTCGCTAGCGTCGACTCTTGATAGATCCTTGCTGTAAGGAGAAGAAACCCAGGACACACTAGACCCAGCTGCCAAGCTCCAACAACCTACTCCCAAACTCCACTCGGTAAAAACAAACCCTAAAACTATATTATCTAAAATAGATAGCCAGACTCCTCTTCCTCCTCCACTCTAGCCAGCAAGGCCGCCTGAGAGGGAAAAATGAGCCGGGATGGCGGAGACAACCCTCAACGAGCGAGAGAGGAGAGAGGAGAGAGGAAGGAAGGGAGGGAGCAATGTCCCTCCAAAACCCTGACATAGCATCTGACATGTGTGTGGATGTGTAAGCAAATGGAAGCTACCTAGTCATTAAAAAGGCACTTGAGTGCATCAATTTGACTCGCGAGCTCTAGAGAACTTGCTCAACAAAAACAAAAATAATGATATTTTAAAGTTTCAAAGAAATCCAGAAAAGTTTTTGTGGATATGTATAGATGCGATCTACATCTTCACAAATTTTTGTTAAGTAATATTGCATACTTTGGGCTGTGCAAAATAATACTTTTTTTTTTTGGAAAATGCAAAGTTTGCATTTTGTCGCATAGATAGAAAGAACATTCATACATGCCTAAGACAACGCTGAAGCACCCGACCACTCAAGGCAAGAGAATATCCAACAGCCTGACGACTCACCAAACCATACTCGACCTAGATGCCGTCAATACAAGTGTTCAAGACACAACATCATCGTGGGATGGTCTAGCACTTCAGGGATGTCCTCACCACGTCGAGGTGACCTCGAATGTGTACCGAGCCACCAAGATCATGTGTGGTCCATTCAATGGGAGTAGGAGGACCCAATAGCCCCAGAAGGGCAAGAAAGGCTTCAACCGACAACAAAGACCTCAACCGCCAATGCCGCTCATGACTTGAACATTGCTTTACCATGCCTTGCCACACCCCTCGCCTGAAGCAACGACATACACCTGCCACCGTTAGCCAATACTCGCCGAGTGTTTTCATGTGGACAAGACATCACAACATGAGATCCACTACAAACCACAACCTATATATGCTACCCAAGATATGTGTACAGTGAGTTCGATGACATGCATAGGGTCTCGCAACTAGAGCCTAGGCGTGTGTGTCCACCTGGTGCGCCATCTGAGGGCAAGATCTCTCATAGCAATGCCTCCAGGGAGGAAGCGAAGCCAACAATGATGATGTTGTCTGATCTAAGAAGATGGATCTAGATTTTTATCCGGGAAAGTAGGCCACAAGGGACGTAGACGAATCAGGCTCCTGGACAACCACCAATGAGGGAACGATTCCCAAAGACACTACCATCGGCACCAACAAATAATACAGAATTATGGTTCTAAAAGGGAGAAAAAAACTTGGCTTTGATCACATATTTGTCTTTCTTGTGTAGATCACACAACTGAGCATGTATGTATGTGGATATACACTTTGCACGCACATACTAGACATACGTATGAAATCGTGTTTATAGATATTTTTCGAGCTTTCAAGATATGGTTTTCTAATTTTTAAAATCGAAAAAGCTCCATAATAATGGGACTTTCGGCCGAGCACACCCAAAGGCCCAACGATCACTATCATGAACTGCTTCTAAATGACAAAGCATACCCGTGCATAAGAAAGCAGCACCCCCCTAGACAAGATTAGCCAACAAGATCGATGTGGAGGCCTCGTGGCTCGCTGACGTCACGTTGCACTTGTCGCTTTTACCCTTTCTTTTTGGAACATCCTGTCGCTTTTATACCCGGAACGACTAAACGCATGGTTCTTGCAGACGCAGCCTCCACATCCACACGTACGCGTGCGGCGTGGAACTAAGAGGTTGTTTGGTTAGTCTTCTTTCATTTTTGGTTTCTGGCTTATAAATCATAAAATCATCTAGGAACTCATTTGAGTCTGGAATCAAGGAATTTATTTATGATTCCAGGAATCAACCTGTTTGGCTGTCACGGAATTAGTTAAGGAATTCATTTGCAAATTTCATGGTTTTTATTTCATGCCTAACCTTAATTCCTTTTGGTTGTCATTTCTATGGAATTGTCAAATGAAATGACACCATCAATGCCATTTCATTTCATTTCTACCAAATAAACGAAATGATGGGAGCCAAACGAGAGCATCTCCACTTGATCCCCCAATACGATATTCGGCAACAAGCCTATGAAAGGGGGCAATCGGGACCACCGGACAAAATTGCCGGAGAAACATAGCTTTGTCGTCTAGTCATAGCCTCTAAACCAACCCCAATAGCCACGCCGAACAAACGAAGCTCAAGAACATCGAGGGTCAACATAATTAGGGAACAGAGCAAGCAAGAAAACTTTGGCGGTTGAGCTCAAGAGCGCAGGGGTTTGTGTTAGGTTAATTGTGGAACTCGTCGCATGGTCGCCAGCATCGCGTGGTACACGGTCCCTAGGCTGCCACAACCGATGCAGGTCGAGCGGAGCGAGGGAGAGGGAGGTGACCTGGTGGCCGTCGGACAAACATCCCACCCCGATCCAGCGGTCGGCATAGTCGTTAGGCATGCTCCGGTTGTCGGCGAGGATATCGTGCGTGTCTACGGCATGACAGAACATGGTCAATGTGTCAGTGTCGCTCGGTTTCACCTATGGCTCCGGCTCCAAGGCGAGCGAGACCTGCAGCTGCACGTCAAAGGGTCGCTCCGTCGTGGAGTCTAGGAGCGCAAGGAGGATGAAGACCGCCGGCGACGAGAGAGAAAAAGAAGAGAGTGGAGATGAGGAGAGAGAGATACTTTTTTTCCTTCTGCATCAGTAAAGTTTCATCTGGCGTCCCCGCTAGCCCCCTTGTGGCATGGGTGTGTAGTGGGGGCGCCGGACATGATATGTGGTGGTTTTTAGTATGGATGGGACTACAAGAGCGACTCGGCGCGATTTTTGTCTCCGACGTCTCCATAAACAGTTTTGGGAGTCTATGGGGGGATGACTAGAGATGCTCTAAATAAGTGCTTTGATTAGGTTTTGGCTTATAACAGTATGCAATATTATCTAGTTAAAGGCAAAAGCTAAAGGCAAAAATATCTTATTTATAAGCCAAAATCTAAAGCTATAAACTAAGCTCAATGAGACAACCCTTAGAACCGTCCATGAGATCATGCGATCTCTGTCCCTTAGCTGTAGCTAGCGGTAGTGTAAATGATTAGCCGTAGGAGTGGCACGGGACATCAGGTGCGGTAGACGGTCCTGCTCAGGAGAAATTGGTGGCCGGGATGTCCCTTAGTGGTCCGTGTCACATACTCATATGCAGATCTCTTGATGGAACCAGTTTGAAAAAAGAGGCATGTAGTGATACTTTCGTTTCCATATCAACTACAGTAGATATGTCTAGAATTAAATATATCTACATACTAAAATACGGCTAATACATGTGTGTTTAATTAGATGAATCTGTAACAGTTACTAATATGGAATGGAAGAAGTAGTTGGCATTTCAAAACCACGGTTCAAAACACTGAAACTTTTGTTACACAGCAGATTTAGGACATGGTAGAAATGTGAAATGAGTTCACCGTAATTGCTTAAGAGTTGTGAGCATATAAATGTGATATGCGGTAAACCACAAATCTTTTTAGAGCACGATAGGTGTCCTCCCAGAACATATACGGTAAAATAGACCCAGAATATCACGTGGGTCCTACCAGTCAGTGACTTTTCCTTTTCTTCTTTTTATTTTTTATTTTTCTAGCTTTCTTCTTCGCCAAACACAACAAGATCCACGCTGGACTCTAGCTCCGCTCCAGCCGCTGCCCGCCCCTGCTCCTTGGCGCCGCCGTCCATGCTCCCATCACCATCCGGCACGGTGCGCGGTCTGGTCTAGAGGCGGAGAGGTCTATCGATGACCTCCCGTGTGGGCCTCCTAGATCTTCCCGCCCGTAGCTTGTTGCTGCCCCGCCCTGCCCCTGGGACTCCGATCCTATCCTCCTTGACGAGTTTACCGAACTCTGGCGCACGACCATGGCAGCCAGAATGGTCGAGGTCCTCGAGGAATTATCGGTTCGATCTTGGAAATCAAAAATAAATGCGGGAAATCAAAACCTCCTCACCCGGAATCAAAGATTGTCACCGACATCAAGCCTCATCACCGGAATCGGGCTCAGAAGGTGGGGGCGCCGGCAGGAGCGGTTTGTGCTGAAATTTCCCTCCCCTGAGTTTTTCAAATTTTAAAAAACTGAGACATCTATTTTAAGACGGAGGGAGTAGTATATTCGGCATACCGTATAACTTTCTATCGGTACTAAGAATATAGGATGCGGAGATCTTGTTTCATAGTTTACCACAAAATCATTATGAATCTGCCCGATTTGCATGACCTGATGGAGGCAGTTTTCTGCCCTAAACTCCAAAAAGTAGTTATTTTGTGAAGTTTTACATCTTGGAAAATGATATGGATCCTCCGGACGATGGGGGTTTCCATCGTCCTCCTCCCCCCAAAATCGCCCCAAATTTCATTTTTGCTGCAAAACGGCCCGTTTTTGCTACATATGTCCCCGCTTTTACTTCCGAAGAAAAAAAACGGTTCGTTTTAGAAATAAAACATCTCGCCGGAGACCTCGCCGGAGATCATGCAGTAAAAAAATTGTGCTAATGCAGCAAAACCGACTTCGCCGGAAACTTTTTTTGCTGCATGATCTCCGGCGAGGGTCATCAACGAGTTGTTTCCGACGATGTCTCCAGCGAAAACGGTTTTGCTGCATTAGCATAATTTTTTTGCTGCATGGTCTCCGGCGAGGTCTCCGGTGAGGTCTCCGGCGAGACGTTCTATTTTTAAAACGAACCGTCACTACTGCAGAATAGGCTATCAGTGACAGGCTCAAAAGGCTCATTAGTGACAGGAAAAGCGCCTGTCACTGATGACTAGTCACTGATATGAGGTTACTAGTGACAGACAAGTGCCCGTCACTAGTTTGTGTACTAGTGACAGGCATTTGCGCATGCCAGTCACTAGAATGTGTACACTGGTGACGGGCAAAAGAGATGCATGTCACTGGTTGAGATCAAAGGCCACAACCCTGTCAGGGTTCTAGTGTTAGTCGCATTATTTTGCTTGTCATTGCTTTAAATTTCACTAATAAAAATATTAAATATGTTTTCTACGAATATTCCAGGTAGCACACTCCGCTGTTATAAAACAATTAAATGCATTTTTCACGAATATTTCATATAGCACAATAACATGTAGTATAATGATACGTTCACATAACCCAATATAACATAATATTTATATTTCATATAGAGGGCACTCATACAAACGCTAGTCACGGATTGTCCAAACAATCGGAGCAGCTATTTATATTTCTTATTTCTTCTTATTAATGGAGGCAAAGAGAATGTGCTTTGAAACATGCCAATGAGGCATACTATGTGATGGGAATGTCAAGAATCAAAGGAACATAGAAGCCGCTTGGAGCACACTAGCGGGGATTGTTGATTGGCCGTGTACGCCGGACACTTTCTCAGTTCATCGCAATCAAGTCTTCACTTCATACTAAACCATATATAAGTCACTGATCAAGGAAATCTGTATAAAAAATTAAAAACAATATTATCAGAAAATTATTGACGATACTAGCAGTATTCAGATCAATAATCTGAATCAAATTTCAGTTCTTAAAAGCTTTTGTATTTCTTTGTTAGATCAGACTACAGAGGAAATGGTGGCGATGGTTTGCAGATCGATCGATCTGCTGCTCCCAGGCCCGTTTATGTATCCGCCGACTGCCATCAAGGACTACCCGACCAGGAACCACCTGGAACAAGTGAAACACATGGGGCCGCAAAAGTATGCAGATCAATCTAAGAGCGAATTTGCCATCACGTGAAGAAATCAGCCATAACAAAAGCAAGCCAATTAATATTGCTTACGAAGACCAGAAATTGTAGGACGCGTTGCATATTTGAAATCAGATTAATACTCCACGAGACCGGTATCTTGGACAAAGAGTTAAAGAAAAAATTAGACACATTCAATCAAATCAAACAAGTCGTGTCCTGATCATCAACAATCGATCACTAAAGCGCTACAATCACTCACATCGATCAAGAAATCGGGGGACGGCAGGGGCGAACAACGGACGAGAGAATCATGCGCCCTGGTGGGTGGAGCAAGAGCGTAGATCGGGATCCATCACACTTCGGGAGTTTGGGCGTTCGATCTGATCGATCAAGCTATAAACGAGGGTCGAGCGCTAGCTGAACCCGTGGATGGGGTGACCGAGTCGCGGCCGCGGGTGTAGGGGCAGTTCGTTCACGGGTTTGATCTGGCTGAGGAGATCAATAGAAGAGGTGAACATGTACGTAATTAGCGAGACGTGATTAGCAGACGGGATGTGTATGGCCAATGAAAACGGAAGGTGTTGAGAAAAAACCGCCCATTGAAACTCACATGCCAATTTTCTAAAAAAATAATCGCCTGTACATTTATTATTACGTGCAACGGTACAGGACTATAACGCATAGTATATGTAAAGACTGTTTTGGAAAATTTGAAGGAAATAGCACGTAGAGCTTTTTCACAAGGGCAATTCCTTTTTGTGAAGCACGGAAGCAACCATCAACAAACGAATACATCTCTTTTGTAATCTCATCTACCAATTCTTGTTCTAAAAGTAAATAAATAAACTATCAATCCTTATTTTTATATTAAAATAAGAATTTATGGCAACTCTATAATATTGCAGAAATTATAAATTTACAGCTTCTGTTAGGTCTGTTAGGTAATCAGATAATCGGACTTAAATAAAAGGGGTTCTATCAAATTTTAATACCTTGTTCAAATCTGTAGTGACTCAATATCAAATTTGTTTGTATTCTAAACTAATGTAAAAGAAAAACAAAAAAAATGTCCATGTTGAAAAATATTAGCGACAGACACATTTTGGAGCAGTCACTGATGATAGCTCTACCAGTGACAGGCGTTGATAGATGCCCGCCACTAAGTAATTTTCTCATCAGCCTCCCTCAACAAAAAATATTAGTGACAGTCATTTTTATAAGCCCGTCACTAGTGTTTTGTACTAGTGACAGACTTATCGTTGCCCGTCGCTGGTAATACTTACTAGTTGACAGTCTCTCTTTTGCCCGTCACTAACACCTGGAGGCTATAAGCCTTTCTGTAGTAGTGTTTTTTTTTTTTGCTTCGGAAGCAAAAGCGGGGACATATGCGGCAGCAAATGGACACGTGTCAGCACGGGAAGCAGGACGATGAAAGCTCTCCCATCGTCCGGGGGACGCCTAGCAGTTTCCTTACATCTTTTGAGGGATCTACTAGAGGTGCTCCAAGTATATGATAAAAAAGGGGAGGTGGTTACTTGGTGGTCGTCGTTTTTTTACACTCACCCACCCACAAGTTTCGAAACCACCAGAAAGAGGGTGTGGGAGGTGAAAAGCATGGCGAAAGAGGATAGGGAGGGAGAGAAGCACCACCGCCGCTGGACTCTGCCACCAACACCACGTCGGCAAGCTCGTCGACTCTTCACCGGCACCGGCTACACTATCGATTACCGCTGCCTATGGTCGTTATCGTTGTTGTGTTGCCTTGTCACCCTGTCTCCTCCTTCTCGGCTAGTCCGCCGCCCCCTTTTCCTCTCCAATACCAACAGAGACCGACACTCCGGCCGGCCCCTTATCCAATAGTACCAAATTTCATGCATCCTGACTCTGACTCAGCCCTCTCTCTCTCTCTCTCTCTCTCTCTCTCTCTCTCTCATGTCTCTCGCGACCTCTCTTTTTCACTCGATGGAGAAGGTAGTGCGGCCGGGGAAGAAAATTAGGTTAGTGGAGCTCACACAATCTGACCAACGCTAAGGCTAGGTAACTAACTCAATAATATTAAATTTAAGTGTCATCCTTACCAGCGTGAAGTCGCCTGTTCACCAATATGGACAGCATAGCTCAAAGGTAGACCAACAAACTGCGCCAGATTTAAGCGTTGGTATGTCTCATTGACAAGACCATGCACGATATACTGAGGAATACAGAATTGCAGTGTCAAGACACGTTTAATCCGGACGAGATGGCAGACAACAGGTGCAAGATAACATATACACGAAGGACCTCCCTCCCTCTTCTCGTGACTCGTGTTACCCTCACGTGGGCGACCGGGGTTCCGGTAATCACCTCCTCCCGCTAGCCCCTTCCTCCCCTATCCCCCCTCGATCGTCGCCGCCGCCGGGCAAGACCCGCGTGGTGTTGGCGGCATCATGCTCCTGTCTTTTTCCCTCCCAAGCTGGGACGTGCATAGACTTCCTTGACGTCGGGTGGTGCGACACGGATGGCTCTGGTTTGACATGCGATCGAGGAGCAACAGAGCGGTGGTATGGGCGATGCGGCGGGGCGGCGTGGGGGTACGGCTGGTAGGAGCCCGCTCGTGCCATATCTAGGTTGTACAGGACCCATCTGGGTCTGTGGCGGGCCAACTTGTTGGCGACGATGACTCTTCATGGATATAGTGGTGAAGGTGAGCCTATTACTCGGAATGACGACGACGGTGGCCGGCCTATTGCAGCATGGCGGGGAGGAGGGCTTACGGGCCTACCCCGGACGGACCCTAATAGGACTGGTGTGCCTTCACGTGGGCTTTGCGGGCCCGATCTAGGCCTGGATGGACCAACCTGGGAATGGTGTGCCACTGCTGCCACGTCGTGTCGACTACCGGCGTGGAGGTTTTTCCCTCCCACATGGTCGTGGTGCTGATGCCACCAATTCAAATTGTGACATTCTCATCCATCTTGCAGGCCTCATGATGGTAGCTTCAGTGAGACGACGTTGGTAGATTCATGATCGTGGTGACGCATGGTGGTGGACGGTGAGTTTGGTGGTGTTGAGGCTTCCGGTGGGACCACGCAAGGCTCATGTGTAACGGATCGTCAGGGTTGTGGATGAGTTTTTTTTTGGAGAAATCCTTGTCGGCAAGCTGAACACCGATGCGGTGCCTTCTACAGGTGGCAGCATTCCTTATTGAGGGCGGCGTGGCTACCCTCTATCCACCTTCTTCTGTGTGTTGGGGCAATCCCTAGGACCAATGTGTTGGTCCAGGCAGCAACGCCGTCGATATCACCTTTCTGTTTGAAGGTGTTGCTTAGTACTTGGCGTTTTTGTAGAGAAAAATACAAAAAAACACCACATTTGCGGCTAGGATTTCAAAAGACCACCAATTTTTTTAAAAAAAAATCAGAAAGCACCGGATTTGGGGCATGAGGTTGCAAATAGCACTGATCTGGTTTTGACCATGCTCTAACAATGAATCTGACTGGTGGGGCCGATGGTCAGGTTGACGTGGCACATCTAGACGGTCGGGCGTAGACGGCCGTTAACAGCGTGGTCATCACGGTCAAAACCGTACACCGTACACTAGTGCCGCGCCGCTCCCGCCCCTGTACATCGCCCTTGCCGACACCCGTACACCGCCGTCGTCGCGCCGCTCCCGCACTGGCCCCGCCCCAGCCAGCAGGGCGCCGCCCCGTGCCGCTCCGGTCAGCACCAACCAGCGACGCGCCGCCCCGCCTCGGCCCTGGCCAGCGCCGCCCTGTGGCCGGATCTCCCCTATGCTCGTAGGCCGCCTCTAGCTGGAGCTCGTGCTCGCTTGTGCCTGGGGTGCCCCAGCCACCGGAAAATCCCCATCCCTATGCTCGCATGCGCCCTTGCCGGCCCCTGGCGAAGCTCTGCCGCGCCGACCGTGGCTAAAGCTTTCCCTCGCCGCCCCTGGCGGAGATCACGCCCCTCGCCGGAACTCGACCGCGCCGCTCCTGGCAAGAGCTTGCCCGAGCCGGCCCCTGGCAGAGCTCGCCCGCGCCACCTCTGTTCGCATGCACGCCCAGTTGCGCGTGTTTCACGGCCGTCGCGTCGCTCTGTTCTGTTCCATCCAGCGCCGCCTCGCTCGTCCCCGTCCCCGACCAGTAGTGTAGGGTTCGCAGCATAGAAAACAAAAAATTTCCTACGATGGGAACTATGTACCAAGATCTAGATACTAGATACAAACAACGGGCGGATGTATATTCGTAGAGAACATACCCTTGAAGACCGACAAAGCTTAACGAGTTCAACTCGTGGTTGATATAGACGATCTCTTGCCGATCTTAAGATCGAGAGGAAGTCCTAGCGCTGCAAAGCAGCAGCGCATTCGTGCTCGCACACACGTACAAGACACCGAGCAACCTCCGCCTCCTCGCTCCAGCGATGCAGCGGAAGCACAACTCTTTCTTGCCGAATAGCCACCGGGAACATGTATCTCGCTAATCCGAGACCATGGGGGATAAATTCTAGAGGGGGAGAGAGATCCTTCACGAGGATGTGTGAGAGACAAGTGAGAGGAGGGGCTCCTTTTATAGGAGGAGGGGGGCACCCAAGGGGGTGGCCGCCGGCCACGGGGGCTGCCCCCTCCCCTTCTTCATTCATGTGGTGGACACTCCACTCACAAAATGGCCCTTCAATTTTCTCCACTCAAAAATCCACTCAAATTCCCATTAAATTTCCACCAAATTTAATGCAAACTCTCATCAAATAAAACTCTTTTATTTTATTCAGAATTTTGTCAATTACTTTAATGACAAACATTCACAAATAACCCCTTTCTAGAATTCCATTTCACATGCATAACCTCTTTATGAAATTTCACCCGAAAACCTGTTTCGGTATCTAGTGAAATAAATTCCTGCGCTTGTTCATTCTTTCGGCATGAAACATTTGCTCCAACTGGATGCCAGTGTCCCTTAAGTGTGTCACCCTACGGTTCGCGAATAATGCAGACATGATCGAGACCCTTCTCCGATCAATAATCGCTAGCGGGACCTGGAGATCCATACTGACTCCCACACATTCAACGATGACTTTTCCTGTGATCGTCGGAACCTTTTACGCTTGTATCTTAATCCCTTTGTTTCACGATATATTACATGTCCGAGATTCGATCATCGGTATCTCCATACCTAGTTTGATCTTGTTACTAACATGCACTCTTTTCTCGTTCCCATGATATAACATTCTAGTGATCAAATCACTTGCTTGCAAGCTAACCAATGTGATATCACCGAGAGGGCCCAGAGCATATCTATCCGTCATCGGGATGAACAAATTCCACTCTTGCTCCATGATTCTCAACATAACACTTCAGTAGCTTTAAAGCCATCTTTATAATCACTTAGTTACGGAGTGACGTTTGATGTCAACAAGAAACTCTTCCAGTGTTAGTGATTGGCATGATCTCATGGTCTAAGGATTAGGACTACTTCGTAAGTTGTTTATAGCAATATAAACACAATGACTTTGATCGTAATGCTATACTTCGGATGAATGTTCATCACGCCATTACACTAATGTTGTGATCTCGTTATTAACAACATCCAATGTCTATGATCAGGAAACTGTGATCATCTTGTTAATCAACGAACTAGTTTATGAGAGAGGCATAACTAGGAACTTTCTGTTTGTTTATTAAACACACATGTATTAACGTTTCCGTATTAATACAATTATAGCATGCAAAATAAACATCTATCATATACTTGGAATACACATAATAAACATTTTATTATTGCCTCTCAGGGCATATTCCCTTCAGTCTCCCACTTGCACTAGAGACAATAATCTAGTTACATAGTGATGTATCTAACACCCATGGAGTTCTGGTGCAGATCATGTTTTGCTCTAGGGAGAGTTTTAGTCAACGGATCTGCTACATTGAGATCCGTATGTACTTTACAAATCTTTATATCTCCATCCTTGACATGCTCGCAGATGGAGTGAAACCGGCGCTTAATATGCTTGGAATGCTTGTGAGACCTTGGCTCTTTGGCATTGTCAATGGCACCATTGTTGTCACAATAGATCACCATTGGGTCCAACGCGTTTGCCACCACACCTAGTTCGAACATGAACTCCTTCATCCAAACTGCTTCCTGAGCCGCTTCTGAAGCAGCAACATATTCGGCCTCCGTTGTTGATCCCGCTACCACAGGTTGTTTGGAGCTCCTCCAACTAACCGCTCCGCCATTCATGGTAAATACGTATCCGGATTGAGACTTAGAGTCATCCGGATCGGTGTCAAAGCTAGCGTCAACATAACACTTAGCGACGAGCTCTTCTTCACCTCCGTATACAAGAAACATATCCTTAGTTATTTGCAAGTACTTAAGGATATTCTTGACCGATTTCCAGTGTTCTGAACCTGGATACGATTGGTACCTACTAGTCAAACTAATAGCATGTGCCACATCCGGTTTTGTACATAGCATGGCGTACATTATAGAGCCTATGGCTGAAGCATAGGGGACCGTGTCCATTATCTCTCTTTCTTCCGCCGAAGCCGGACTTTGAGTCTTACTCAATGTCGTGCCTTGTGTCATAGGTAAGAACCCCTTCTTACTATCTTCCATTTTAAACTTCTTTAAAATCTTATCAAGGTATGTACTTTGCGATAGCCCTATTAGGCGTCTAGATCTATCTCTATAGATCTTTATGCCTAATATGTATGACGCTTCACCTAGGTCCTTCATTGAAAATTTGTTGTTTAGATAACTTTAACACTGTTTAAAAGATCTATATCATTTCCGATCAATAATATGTCATCCACATATGATATCAGAAATGCCACATTGCTCCCACTCACTTTCTTGTAAATACAAGCTTCTCCATAAGTTTGGACAAATCCAAACTCTTTGATCACCTCATCAAAGCGGAGATTCCAACTTCGTGATGCTTGCTTCAATCCATAGATGGATCGTTGAAGCTTGCACACCTTGTTAGCATCCTTAGGATCGACAAAACCCTTTGGTTGTATCATATAAAACTCTTCTTCAATATTACCATTGAGAAACGCGGTTTTGACATCCATCTGCCATATCTCATAATCGAAATATGCAGCAATTGCTAACATAATCCTAACTAATTTTAGCATCGTTACGGGAGAGAATGTCTCATCGTAGTCAACTCCTTAAATTTGTCGAAACCCCTTTGCGACAAGTCGAGCTTTATAGACGGTTACATTACCATCAGAATCAGTTTTCCTTTTGAAAATCCATTTGTTCTCCACGGCCTTTCGGTCGTGAGGTAATTCCACCAAGTTCCAAACTTGATTTTCATACATGGATTCCATCTCGGATTTCATGGATTCTAACCATTTGTTGGAATCCGGGCTCATCATCGCTTCTTCATACGTCGCAGGGTCATCATTTTCATCAACCATGAAATTCATGACAGGATTTTCGTACAGCTCGGGAGCTGCACGCGTCCTGCTAGACCTGCGAGGTTCGGTACTACTCTCTTTTAGAGTTTCATGATCATTATCATTAGTTCCCTCTTCAACAGGTGAAGCCAACTCCAGAACAACTTCCGGCGCTGCGCTACTCGCCATACTTTGAAGAGAAGGTTCCACAACCTCTTCGAGTTCTACCTTCCGACTACTCACACCTTTCGCGAGAAACTCTTTCTCTAGAAAGGATCCATTCTTGGCAACAAAAACCTTGCCCTCGGATCTGTGATAGAAGGAATACCCAATAGTTTCTTTAGGGTATCCTATGAAGACGCATTTTTCCGCTTTGGGTTCGAGTTTATCCGGTTGAAGTTTCTTCACATAAACATCCCATCCCCAAACTTTAAGAAATGACAGCTTAGGTTTGTTTCCAAACCACAATTCATACGATGTCTTTTCAACGGATTTAGATGGTGCCCGATTTAAAGTGAATGCAGCAGTTTCTAGTGCATAGCCCCAAAATGACAACGGCAAGTCCGTCAGAGACATCATAGATCGAACCATATCTAATAAAGTACGATTACGATGTTCCGACACACCATTTCGCTGTGGTGTTCTGGCAGGTGTGAGTTGTGAAACAATTCCACACTCTTTCATGTGAGTGCTAAACTCGTAACTTAGATACTCACCTCCACGGTCGGACCGTAGAAATTTGATTTTTCTATTACGATGATTTTCCACTTCATTCTGAAATTCCTTGAACTTTTCAAAGGTTTCAGATTTGTGTTTCATCAAGTAGATATAACCATACCTACTCAAATCATCCGTGAAAGTAACAAAATAACGATATCCACCTCGCGCCAACACACTCATTGGACCACATACATCAGAATGTATAATTTCCAATAAATCTGTCGCCCGTTCCATTGAACCGAAAAACAGCGTTCTAGTCATCTTGCCCATAAGGCATGGCTCACATGTATCAAATGATTCAAAATCAAGTGATTCCAAAAGTCCATCTGAATGGAGCTTCTTCATGCGTTTAACGCCAATATGACCTAGACGGCAGTGCCACATATATGCGGATATATCATCATTAAGTTTAATCCTTTTAGCATCAACATTATGAATATGTGTAACATTATCATCGAGATCTAATAGAAATAAACCATTCATCATCGGTGCATGACCATAAAAGATTTCATTCATATAAATGTAACAACCATTGTTCTCGGATTTAAATGAATAACCACTTCGCATCAAACACGATCCAGATACAATGTTCATGCTCAGTGCACGCACCACATAACAATTATTTAAGTTTATAACTAATCCCGACGGAAAATGGAGAGGCAGCGTTCCGACGGCGATCACATCAACGCTTGATCAATTGCCGACACGCATCTTGACCTCACCCCTTGCTAGCGGTCGCTTGTTCCGCAGCCCCTGATTCGAGTTACAAATATTAGCAACTGAACCGGTATCAAATACCCAGGTGCTACTACGAGCACTAGTCAAGTACACATCAATAACATGTATATCATATTTACCTTTGTTTGCCTTGCCGGCCTTCTTGTCTGCCAAATACTTGGGGCAGTTGCGCTTCCAGTGGCCAGTCCCCTTACAATAGTAGCAGACTTAGGTCCAACTCGGGGTTTCTTTTCAGGCACGGCAACAGGCTAGCCGCCCTTACTTCCCTTCCGTTTTCCCTTCTTGTCTTTCTTGAAACCAGTGTTCCTATTGATCATCAACACTTGATGTTCCTTTTTGATCTCCACTTCTGCAGTTTTAAGCATTGACAGAAGCTCGGGGAGAGACTTCTTCATGCCTTGCATATTATAGTTCATCACAAAGATCTTATAGCTAGGTGGCAGAGACTGCAGAACACGATGGATGCATAAATCAGTGGGAATCGTTATTCCCAAGGACACAAGCTTATCGGCGTAACCCGACATCTTTGAGTACATGCTCACTAACGGAGTTGTGCTCTTCCATCATGCAGCTAAAGAACTTTTCTGAAGCGTTGTAGCTTTCTACAGCAGCATGTGTGTCGAAAATCATTTTGAACTCACCCATTGTATCAAATGCATTGCCGTTTTCGAAACGCTTTCGAAGTTCCGGCTCTAGCCCATACAATATGCCGCAATGAACTAAGTTGTGGTCCTCCTGACGAGTCTGATAGACATTCTTATCCTCGTCAGGGGCATCCTCAAAAGGTGGGGGGCCTAGTGGCGCTTCTAGCACATATTGCTTTTGTGCAGCAGAGAGGAGAATCCTCAAATTCATGGCCCATTCGGTAAAGTTGCTACCGTTCGTTGCAAGTTTCTCTTTCTCCATGAACACATTGAAATTAAAAGCAGGTGGTACCATCTACAACAGAATTTGTAAAGTTTAGACTAAGTTTATGATAGATTGAGTTCAACTAATCCATATTACGAATGAACTCCCACTCAAAAACGACATCCCTCGTGCCTTTTTGGTGATTACATGAACCAACACCAAGTCCGATCATCACGTGAGTCGGTATAGCTTCAAAGGCGAGCATCAAATGGGCATCATATCTACTATATGACTCATGCTTAACCTTTCGGTCCGTGTTCCGAGGCCATGTCTGTACATGCTAGGCTCGCCAAGTTAGAACCTTAGTATTTGCGTGTGTAACTGTTTTACACCCTAAATATGGTCGTGGATCCAAGAACACCCGATCATCACGTGATGTCTTGGAGCGACGAAACATAATCGGTGCATACTAAAGGAAGAACACATTCTTATCTTGATATTTAAAAGAGGGATCATCTTATTATGCTAACAAATCGCTAAATAAGCAATATAAGATGCTATCAAACATCACATGTTTATTAGTGAAATGTTATGGTTCCCGCAGATGATCTCTATCATGAGCATCGTGGTATGATCACTATCATACCTATATGTGTAAATCCAAGGTCTATGGAGTTTACACGCTATGTGTGTTGTAAGAGTATCATCTCATACTTCTACTTACAACATCACCATATCATAACACTAGCCCAGCAACAATCTAAACTAGATGCCTCTAATTTATCCATTGCAAGTTTTACGTGGCTTAGGGCTTTCGAGATAGAACCGTTCTTACCTACGAACATGAACCACAACGAGGATAACCAATTGTTGACAACTCGTTGCAAGATAGATATTGACTATAGTAGAAGAGACAAACACCCGCTAGCCACTTATGCAAACTAGTTGCATGTCAAGCGTGGAACAGGTCTCATGTGCGAGGACATGTAAAGTTTTTCTGGGCCGCTTCATCCCACTATGCCACCAATATCCAAAATTACAAAAAAGGAGCAATAACATGATCATCATCGCCCACATACTCATATGTGTACTACCCGTGTAAAGAATCTACGCATAGATCCGGCTCTGATACCACTGTAGGGTTCGCAACATAGAAAACAAAAATTTTCCTATGATGGGAACTATGTACCAAGATCTAGATACTAGATACAAACAACGGGCGGATGTATATCCGTAGAGAACATACCCTTGAAGACCGACAAAGCTTAACGAGTTCAACTCGTGGTTGATGTAGACGATCTCTTGCCGATCTTAAGATCGAGAGGAAGTCCTAGCGCCGCAACTCAGCAGCGCATCCGTGCTCGCACACACGTACAAGACACCGAGCAACCTCCGCCTCCTCGCTCCAGCGATGCAGCGGAAGCACAACTCTTTCTTGCCGAATAGCCACCGGGAACATGTATCTCGCTAGTCCGAGACCATGGGGGATAAATTCTAGAGGGGGAGAGAGATCCTTCACGAGGAGGTGTGAGAGACAAGTGAGAGGAGGGGATCCTTTTATAGGAGGAGGGGGGCACCCAAGGGAGTGGCCGCTGGCCATGGGGGCTGCCCCCTCCCCTCCTTCATTCATGTGGGTGGACACTCCACTCACAAAATGGCCCTTCAATTTTCTCCACTAAAAAATCCACTGAAATTCCCATTAAATTTCCACCAAATTTAATGCAAACTCTCATTAAATAAAACTCTTTTATTTTATTCAGAATTTTGTCAATTACTTTAATGACAAACATTCACAAATAACCCCTTTCTAGAATTCCATTTCACATGCATAACCTCTTTATGCAATTTCACCCGAAAACCTGTTTCGGTATCTAGTGAAATAAATTCCCGCGCTTGTTCATTCTATGAAACATTTGCTCCAACTGGATGCCAGTGTCCCTTAAGTGTGTCACCCTACGGTTCGCGAATAATGCGGACATGATCGAGACCCTTCTCCGATCAATAATCAATAGCGGGACCTGGAGATCCATACCGACTCTCACACATTCAACGATGACTTTTCCTGTGATCGTCGGAACCTTTTACGCTTGTATCTTAATCCCTTTGTTTCATGATATATTACATGTCCGAGATTCGATCATCGGTATCTCCATACCTAGTTTGATCTCGTTACTAACATGCACTCTTTTCTCGTTTCCGTGATATAACATTCTAGTGATCAAATCACTTGCTTGCAAGCTAACCAATGTGATATCACCGAGAGGGCCCAGAGCATATCTATCCGGCATCGGGATGAACAAATTCCACTCTTGATCCATGATTCTCAACATAACACTTTAGTAGCTTTGAAGCCAACTTTATAATCACCCAGTTACGGAGTGACGTTTGATGTCAACAAGAAACTCTTCCGGTGTTAGTGATTGGCATGATCTCATGGTCTAAGGATTAGGACTACTTCGTAAGTTGTTTATAGCAATATAAACTCAATGACTTTGATCGTAATGCTATATTTCGGATGAATGTTCATCACACCATTACACTAATGTTGTGATCTCGTTATTAACAACATCCAATGTCTATGATCAGGAAACTGTGATCATCTTGTTAACCAACGAACTAGTTTATGAGAGAGGCATAACTAGGAACTTTCTGTTTGTTTATTAAACACACATGTATTAACGTTTCCGTATTAATACAATTATAGCATGCAAAATAAACATCTATCATATACTTGGAATACACATAATAAACATTTTATTATTGCCTCTCAGGGCATATTCCCTTCAAGTAGCGTCCCTCCTGGCCGCGCTCGGTAGGGCCTCGCCCCACCGCAGCAACACCATTGCCGCGCCACCCCGTCCCGCTCCATCCAGCGTCACCTTGGTCCCGGCCAGCAGCGTCCTGCCCCGCCCCAGACAGCACCGCCGCCGCCTCGCCCCGTGCCGCTCCGTCCAGCGCCGCCTCGGCACCAGCCAGCAGCGTCCTGCCCTGCCCCAGTCAGCATCGCCGCCGCCCCGCCCCGTGTCGCTCCGTCCAGCGCCGCGTCGCCCCGCCTCGGCCCTGGCCAACAGCGCCCCGCCCGGCCACGCCCCGTTAACGGCCATCTACGCTCGGCCGTCCAGATGTGCCACGTCAGCCTGACCATCGGGCACCACCAGTCAAATTCATCGTTAGAGCAGTGTCAAAACCAGATCAGTGCTATTTGCAACCTCATGCCCCAAATCCGGTGCTTTCTGAAATTTTTAAAAAATTTGGTGGTCTTTTAAAATCCTAGCTCCAAATGTGGTGGTTTTTTGTAATTTTCTCCGTTTTTGTGCTAGGAGCGTGTGGAACGGAGAGCGCAGCACTTTCCTTCATCGGTTCATCATTGTCTTCCTTTGTTTCTTTCTTTTTCTTTTGGGCATGTATTTGGTGCTGGCCTAGTATTTTTTTAGGTTCGAAACCATCGTTGGTTGTATTGCGTAGTTGATTTTTAATTTAGCCAGAACACAAGATTATATCGAGAAGATGGTAGATAGGAACGCTGTGAGCCAGTTAGATGGAGTTGTATATCCTTTAAAAAATAGTTGGATGGAATGGAATGCGTGGCCACGCGCGCAGGGCCATGGCAGACAGCCAAAGACTACTGACTACACTATACTAAACTCCAACTGCACTGGGCACGATTACCACGCTTGATCGCATCAACCGCAAAATCATCTTGAACAGAAGAGGATTTGACAGCTTAATAAACTACTAGTAATTTGGAAGGGTTGCTTTCCGAATAGTGGAGGCAGACTCTACTCTCCGGTCGCTTTTCATTGCTCTCTGCTCGATCGTACTTATATATTAATTTAAGCCGCATGCATACGTCCTTTTCGAAAAGGAAAGAGTAACTTTGGCCTCTGCGTGAATGACGTAGGCTGTCTTGTTATTACTGAGTTCAAATTGAACACTTCACATCATAAGGATCACTCAAGATCGATACAGTATCAACCAACAAAAAACAAACAATAGAGAAAAGGCATGCATCGAGAATTCTGTTAGAAAGTCGTCAGCCAGCATGGAAGAATATATTTTGAACAACCATCAGCAGCCAATCGGTTACGTCTAATAACCATATACTCACGCTGGTCCTCCACGAATAGATAACGCCATAGCTAGATCTAATGCGCAACCAAGTGGATGATAACGTACAAAAAAAATTAGAAGTTTCAGTCTCGTTAAACAAAATATTATTCCTGCAATTCTATATTGACCAATAAAAAGCTGAAACACCTATACGTATTCTAGCATTAGTTTTTTTATCTATCTATTTAACCAATTACCAAACATACTGCTTATTTTAGTTGGTGGAGGGATACCTAAAATAAGATGATAATTCTCTAGACAAGATGGGCAAAAGGACACGACTGAAGAAAAAAAAAACTTGTTCATCGAGAGGAATCTGGTGTGAAGGAATGGATTGTTCCTACTGCTTCTCCATCCTTCTATTACCTGAATATATAAAGTTTACTAGTTACAAAGAAGCCCCTCTACTATTTTACTGGTTACAGCCCTATACTATTTTACCTATTACAAGTAAGGACCTCCAACACTCCCCCTCAAGATGGGGCAAAGATATCAATGAGCCCCATCTTGTTACAAGTTCTTGCAAAGGATACAACACTCATTCCCTTGGTCAACACATCAGCTAATTGATCTACAAATTTGACATAAGTAACTTGAAGGGCACCCTCATCTATTTTTCTTTGATAAAGTGTCTATCTATTTCGACGTGCTTAGTCCTATCATGGTGAACTGGATTGTGTACGATATTAATTGCAGCTTGATTGTCACAATATAACTGGAGAGACATACTCCTATACAAGTGCAGCTCTGTTAATAACATTTTTATCCACACCAACTCACATAACCAAGATGCCATTGCTCTAAACTCAGCCTCAGCTGTAGACCTTGCAACTACACTCTGCATTTTACTCCTCCAACTAATTAAATTACCATCGACAAACATGCAGTAACCTGATGTAGACCTTCGGTCATCTAAACACCCGGCCCAATCAGCATCAGTATACCCCTCAATGTTCAGATTTCCATGAGCAGAAAATAATATCCCTTTCCCAGGGCAACCCTTAAGATATCTAAGAATTATGTTCACGGCATCCATATGACCAGAACGGGGATCATGCATATATCTACTCACCACACTTACAACATATGCTATGTCTGGTCTAGTATGTGATAAATATATGAGTCTCCCAACTAATCGTTGGTATTGTTGTTTATCCACACAATCCCCAAAGTCAGCGGTTATGCGATGATTTGATTCAACCGGTGTGGCTGCCGGTTTGCAATATAGCATTCCAGTTTCAGTAAGCAAATCCATCACATATTTCCTTTGTGAGAGATAAATACCTTGAACACAATATGCAACTTTAATGCCAAGGAAATAGTGAAGGTAGCCCAGGTCTTTAACTTCAAAGGATCTTGACAATGCCTTCTTCAACAAAGCGATCTCTCCATCATCACTACCTGTAATAACTATATCATCAACATATACAATAAGCACAATAATTTTATCATGGTTGCGCTTATAAAATAGGGTATGATCAACATTTCTTTGTTTAAACCCCATAGAACAAATCTCATTCCGAAATCATCCAAACCATGCTCTAGGTGACTGTTTTAACCCATACAGCGACTTTTTCAGCCTGCATACTTTACCCTTAGTCTCTTGTGTACTAAACCCAGGGGTAATATCCATATAGACTTCTTCGTGAAAATCTCCATGAAGAAAGGCATTTTTTACATCAATCTGAAACAATTTCCATTTATTATTTGCTGCTATAGATATAAGGGTCCTGATGGTGTTCATTTTTGCTACTGGTGTGAAGGTTTCGTCATAATCGACTCCATAAGGTTGACTATAACCCTTTGCCACTAATCTAGCTTTATACCTTTCTACTTTACCATCCACATTTTGTTTCACAGTAAACACACACTTACAACCAACAACCTTTTTATTAGGAGGGAGAGTAGTAAGTACCCATGTATTATTCTTGTCAAGTGCTGCCATCTCCTCCATCATAACTGCTCTCCATTTTGGATATTGTTTGGCTTCATGCCAATCACGTGGTATAGGTAAAGTGGAATCTAGTGCGGCTATAAATGATCTATACTGAGACCCCAGTGATGAGTATGAAACATAATTAGAAAGATCATATGGAGACATATTTGGTGGTAATTTTCCAGCGGTAGTACGAGGCTGTTTTCTGTGAGCAATAGGAATATCTAAATCATCATGTGAGGAAGGAGTTATACCATCATTTAGAGGAGATGAGCCTTGCACATGTAAATGTGCCAGACCAGGTGAGATCTCTTCTTGTGTTTGTCCTGCAGGCGTCTCTTGATTATGTCTTAATGGAATTTCTGCGTCCACCTCTCGATGTCTCTATGAATACACCTAAAGATTTCGCTCTTCATTGAACCTCGGCCACATCATAGCTTCATTTGGTTCATCTTGATGCTCCCCCTGCACATGTTCTTGCTCTACATCTAATACACGCATATTATCATGCACATCTTGTCTATGTATAACTCCAACTACTATCTCTCTTGATGTTGTGTTCTGATTTTCCTCTTCCTTATATCCCCCTGGTTCCGAGTTCAAATCTGAAACATCACTCGTAAACATGTCAGGAAACAAATTGGTAAGGTCGGCTCGCTCCAAATAAAATGATTTGTTCTCCCTGAACGTTACATCCATACTGATAAACATTCTTTTTTCAGCAGGGCACCAGCACTTATAGCCCTTTTGTTTCCTTGAATAACCAATAAATACACATTTTAAAGCTCTAGGATCCAATTTACCAACCGAAGGTCTGTAGTCCTTCACAATACATACACACCTAAACACTTTAGGAGGCACCACAAATGAGTTTTTACCGGTTAGACATTCTATTGGAGTTTTATGTTCAAGTACCCTCATGGCATCCTGTTTATCAAATAAGTTGCTGTCATTACGGCCTCACTCCATAGATATTTAGGGACATTCATTGCAAACATTAGACTTCTTGTAACATCAAAAAGGTGCCTATTCTTTCTTTCAGCCAAACCATTCTGTTCAGAAGTACCTGGGCATGTAGTTTGATGAATAATTCCGAAGCTGGATAAGTATTCATCAAACTCTCTATTCAAATACTATGTACCATTATCCGTACAAAATATTTTTACACAAACATTATACTAAGTCATAATCAAATTATGGAAATCTCTAAAGCATTCGAACACATCACTCTTATGTATTAATACATAAACCCAGGTAGTGATGGGGATATGCCTACCGGGGTATACCCAGCAGGACGTTTCCGACCGGCCCAGGAACTGACGAGTGGGCCTGCAGGACGGCGACTGGATCAAGACCTGGCGTAGATTCAAGCGACTGGAAGCTGAAGGCCCAGGAGAGTAGATAGGCCAAGTCGGATTAGGTTAAACGACTGCCGAAACCTTAACTGATTCGGTTGAGATCTGTAAACCCTAGGGGGGTGAGTCTATATAAACCTCCCTAGAGGGCGTGTAGAGGATACGTTCCATCATCCACCCAAGCGACTCGCCGCCTAGCCGCCGAGCTCGCCCATTGTACTTCCACCATAATACAATCTAGCAGGAGTAGGTCTTTACCCTCCGGGGGCCCGAACCTGGGTAAAACCCTATGTCTCCGCCCTCATCTCGCACCGCAGATGACTGGCCGCCCTTGCCCCATGTTCTACTACTCGCTGCCGATTGCAGCATCTGCCGTGGTTATTCCCATGATAGTGGCGCCCACCGTGGGGCCTGGCCGGTCTGTCCGGTGTTCTGCGGCGAGATCCAATCTGTCCATCAACGAGTCGATCGCCACCGGCCGCATGATAGCGATCGGCGAGATGCTCCAAATCTTGCCGAGCAGCTACGTCCCGGCGGCGTGACCCGTCACGCACAGCATGATCTTGCCGGTTGGCACGATCAGTCTCTTCGTAGGCCTCACCGACGTCATCGTCTCGGAGGACTCGGCTCGCATCCGCGAGTCGCCGCCACGCGATCGGCTCTCCGAGAGTCAGGTCCGCACGATCCACCGCCTCGCCTCCGAGTACGACTCAGCCCACAATGACGTGGCTGAAACCACCGCGGAAGACGCGGCCCTCAACGACGACGCCGACTCGGTGACCCCGGCGTCACTCGCCGGATCCATCATCGCGGCTTCGCCCGCGGGCTCCATCACCCAGGTATCCAACGTTGGAGACTTCGAGGATCCCTCCATCCTTGGGATCTTCGACATCGACTCCGGGTCGGAAAACTCCGCCGATCTCCGCGACGGTACCGGTCGCCACGCCGTGACCTACATGGCGACTGGCGCCGACCCACCGGAGGATCCATTCTCCACCCCGATCCCTCCCAACGCAACGGCAACGGAGGTCGAGGAACTCCGCCTGAAGCTGGCGGAAGCAGTCCGCAAGGATCAAGCCGAGCGCGAAAAATTTCGCCTCGAGCAGGTGACAGCGCAAGAGCAATTGCGCTACCACCAGCAACGAATCAGGTCGCGCTTGAACCCAACCGTCCAGGGGCACACCCTGAACTTCGACGACGAGAACAACCCGGCCCACGTGGCCGAGCGCGCGATCTGCGAGAACGCGCCACCAGGAGGAAGCGCCCGGCCCCCACCAGGGTCGACGGCGAATGGCGCCCCACCTACACCCAACCGCGCACCCCCCAGGGACCAGCCGCGGATCGTGGTCTCCTCACGGGAGCGAGACGCGAACGGACTACCACTGTTCTCCACCCCGATGGACAACCTCGTGGCGGGCCGAGCAGCGGCCGACAACATCACGGCCACCGGTGACGACGCCCTACAGATCCAGTACGTCAAGGCCTTGCTCGCAAAGGCGGTCGAGCAACAAAACGCAGGCGTCGACTCACAGGGTCGGATGTACTCGCGTTCATCGGGCAGCAGAGCGGCCTCAAGCGGCCGTCCATTGGCGGCAAACACCCTCAACTGCCCGCCACCCGAACCACTGCAGCTCCAACACCGACCCGCGAACGCGGCACTCTCCACCAACGATGCCAGGCCGGTGACCAACTTCGTCGCCGCCAACGGTCAGCCCGTCGACGCCCGCACCCACATCATCAACAACCAGAGCTGGCGCGCACGCCAGCCCGACGACCTGCGACATACCCTAACCAACCGCCCCGATGGCGAGCCGATGGGGTCGCTAAGTCGACTCAGGCCCCGGTGCTTCGGACCAATGATCCGAGGCGAAAGATTCCCGGCGAACTTCAAAGCGCCGAAGGAAATAGAGAAGTACGACCCCTCGTACGATCCCTCCATGTGGCTGGACACTTACCTCATGGCAATGGGGATCGCCGGCCACACCGATCTACTCGCCGCCCGCTACCTCCCTCTGGTGATGGAGGGGGCGTGCAGGCAGTGGATTAACACTCTCCCCGCGGACAGCATCGACTCCTGGGAAGAGATGCGCGACGCCTTCGTCAAGCACTTCGAGGGTTCATACACCCGCGCCACCACCATCGAGGACCTGGAACGATGCGTCCAGGGACCTCGCGAGTCGACCCGCGGCTGGGTCCAACGATGGCAAGAACTGTGGTACAACGCGGTCGGTATCCACCCAGACACCGCAATCCACTGCTTCAAGACCTCGTGCCGCTATGAGCCCCTGGTTGCCAAGCTCAAACGAGCATATCGCACACTCGACAACATACCGGACCTCCTTGAGATCGCCAAAAGATACGCGGAGGAAGACCCAAACCAAGAAACCGACGACGAGTCGGGAGGACAACGCCGCACGAGTGGCAACGACAACGGACGATGATCCGATCTACGCTACAGCAACACTCGCCTCACCGGCAAGCACCGTAGTGATGGGCGAGTCGACTTCATCGCCAACGCTGGGCACGCGCAGCGCGAGCCCAAGAGCTTCCGCCGCGACGGCGGCAACTACAAAGCGAAACCAAGGTTCGACCCCGTGGCCCTCCTTAACCAACTTTGTGCATTTCACAGCAGGGAAGGGAAGCCCGCCACGCACACGACCACCGACTGCCACTCTCTCAAGGAGATCGAGAAGGCACGGTGAGCGTGGGAAGACCCCGACAACAACCCGCCAAACGGCAGAAAATTCGGCAGCATGGCCGGCTCGCTCCACACCTTCACAGGCTTCAACACGAAGTGCGAGAAGAAGGTCATCGCCCGCGCCGTCGCTGTCAACGCGGTGGCCCAGGTGGACGTTCCCCAGTTCCTCAACTGGTCGGAGCAACCAATCACTTGGAGCCGCCATGACCACTCGCCGTGCATCGAGTACCCAGGCCGAGTCGCCCTGGTAGTCAAGCCCAAGGTGGGAGACTACTGGCTCCCCAAGACATTGATGGACGGCGGCAGCTCCATCAACATCCTTTACCTGGACACCTTCAGGCGACTGCGGCTCCCGCAGTCGATGGTCGAGACGACCTACACCAAGTTCCATGGCATCGTCCCCGGTCGAAAGGCGTACCCGATCGGCAAGGTCACGCTGCCAGTCACCTTCGGCACACCGACAAACTTCTGCACCGAACGGATCGTCTTCGAGCTGGTGCCCTTCGACAGCCCCTACCACTACGTCCTGGGGCGCCAGGCGTTCGCCAAGTTCATGGCGGCGCCCCACTACGCGTACAACGCGATGAAGCTCCCCGGACCGCGTGGCGTCATCACCATCCACGGCGACCCCGACATGGCGGCCGAGTGCGAGGCCAAAGGAGCCTAACTCGCCGACGTCGTCATCGCGGCAGAGGCCAACCATGCCGACGAGCTCGCCAAATACGCGAGCGGGGTCAACAACGACGACCCCACTATACTCAAGAAGCCCAAATCGGAGGGCGGCAACACCTCAGCCTTCGAGTCAACGACGCATACCCGCACCGTCGAGATGGTCCCAGGCGACTCCAGCCAGACGGTGACGATCGAGACGGGCATGAGCCCAGCATAGGAAGGCGCGCTCATCGAGTTCCTCCGTGAGAACAGGGACATCTTCGCATGGAAGCCCTCTGACATGCCTGGTGTCCGTAGGGAACTCGCTGAGCACAAACTAAACGCCGACCCCAAAGTGCGACCTGTCAAGCAGTCGCTGTGGCCCTTCAATGAAGAGCGCCGCCGAGCCATCGCCGAGGAGGTGCAGCGTCTACTCACTGCAGGCTTCATCCGGCCAATAAAATACTCCAAGTGGCTGGCAAACCCAGTCCTGGTCGAGAAGAAAAACGGGACCTGGAGGATGTGTATCGACTACACAAACTTAAACAGCGCCTGCCCGAAGGAACAATTCGTCCTCCCGCGGATCGACCAAATAATCGATTCCACCGCGGGCTCGGAGTCGCTGTGTTTCCTTGACGCCTATTCTGGGTACAACCAGATCAAAATGGCTGTTGAGGACGAAGAAAATACGGCGTTCATCACGCCATTCGGAGCATTCTGCTACACCGCCATGACCTTCGGCCTCAAGAATGTCGGGGCAACCTACCAGCGGTGCATGCAGGAGTGCCTTGGGAGCCAAATTGTCCGCAATATCCACGTCTACATCGACGACGTGGTAGTGAAGTCCGCTCGCCAGAGCGACCTACTCGCTGACCTGGCGGAAACATTCGCCAACTTGCGGAAATACAAGATAAAGCTAAACCCAGGCAAGTGCACCTTCGGTGTACCAGCAGGGCAACTACTGGGATACGTCGTATCCAAGCGCGGGATCGAGGCGAACCCCACCAAGATCGACACGATCGCTCGACTCGGCAAACCCGAGTGCTTGCGCGACGTCCAGAAGCTGGCTGGGCGAGTCGCGGCTCTCAGTCGCTTCATCCCCCGATTGGGCGAAAAGGCGATGCCCCTATACCGCCTGATGCGCAAGAACCCCACCTTCCAGTGGGATAAGGAGGCAGACGACGCGCTCCGCGACCTCAAGAAGGTGCTACTCGCAGCACCGCTACTCGCCGCCCCCGTCGACAAGGAACCCATGCTGGTCTACGTCGCAGCTTCCCAGCGCGTCGCCAGCGCCGTCATGGTCGTCGAGCGACCAGAGGAGGTGTAACACCCTCAGAATCGGCCCTATGCAAGTTTTAGCGAAATCCGCCAAACCCGCATAGAAACGATTCAAAGGTGCCCACCAGGCACTTTCGTGCGGGTGGAAAACGAAGTAATAACATTACACAACAGTCCTCGATGGGACCCACAGAACAGATATATATACAACACGACTCCATGAGTCAAGAATACAGATATACGGTACAAAGATCCAAATCACCTTGAAAAGATGAAGCGTCCGACTATGGACAAGATGCAAATGGGGCTAAGAGCCCTGAAGAAATAACCAATGGCGTCCATAACCCTGCCCAGGCCAAGCCGGAAGGGTAACCCTGCTAACGACGTCGACCTCAAACCTGCTTAAACAAAAGGGGTGCCGACAAAGGGCAAAGGAAAAAGAGGAGCGTCGGTACTGAGGCCAGTACACGGCGAGGCTAGAATTCGGTGGTCCTCGCCTACATAGGTATGGTGGACTGAAGCGGCAGCGCAGCATGCACTAAACAACCTATAGAGACTCGATAAAACAGGCGGCTATCAGAGAGGGGTAAGAAAGACCTATCCGGAACCAACCTGATGCTAACACCAAACAATCCCATCCTGGTATTCCCCCTCGAAACCGAACGAGGAAGTCAACCGAGGAACTCACACAGTTGGCAGTTTTATTTATTCGGTTATTGTTGCAGCAATTACTAGTCAAGTATAGATAATCATCCTGATATAATAAGCAGTGGGCAATTTTAGTTAACCATTCCATTGTAGTTACGACACTTACTAGTCAAATACAATTAGCATGAGATAACCCAAAACCCAGCAGTTGTTGGTACTTTTATTTAGCGTTTCCGTTGTAGTGAAGCTGATTACTAGTCACATCGGATACAAGTCAAATTATAACAGTAAACTTTAGTTATAGTTGTCTATGATCAAGCACTGTGCTCCAAGTCGTCCATAACCGCGGACACGGCTTCTCGAAAAGATTTAACCCTGCAGGGGTGCACCAAAGTATCCACAAGCACTTCGACCCTTTTTGCCAGATCAGTTAACATACACCCATCGGTATGTCGGCGGGGCCTAAGTCACGACGTTTCCAGACCCAAAGCAAGCACGGGGGGCCACCCCACTAAGTACACCCGCAACAAAGTCGGTCGGTCTCCGAGACGGACTCAGGGTTTGCGACAGTGGCTGTAAACGACAGCAAATCCCAAAACTGGGACTGTCGATACCGCGAAAACACTCCGCTTCCAAAACAGTACAGCGTGCTCCTCACACAATCGTAAATAAAGCAGTAAAGCATGGCATAAGTACAGAATAGTAAATAAAACCTCAAACTAGTTGTGGCCCCCAGTACAATACTTTGAAATCAGGTACTAATCAATGGGGGGCCCATATCTCCCCACCTGTGGTTAGCGCGCTCGATCTCGGAACAGGTGTCAAGAACTCGGGATCCTACGGGACACAAGTGGGCGGTCGGAAACCAGATATTATCTATCACCCACCGGTGCCTCTGCTTACCTACTTCAATTTTAGTTGTTAAACAATAATTAAAGTGAACAATAATTAAAGCCATGATCATCTCCAACAATTAACTTGCGGCAATACTCCAACAACTGTGGTACTTGACGACACGCAATAGCACTTGAGCGAGCGACTATGACACGCAAGTCCAACTATCTACCAATCAACCGGTAATAGGATGTGTCCAAGGCAATATAAGGCTGCAGGGGATATCACGGGTACGGAAACTAGAGCATCGCAACACAGATAGCAATAGATCAACATGAGGAAATAAAGACTAGAAAAGTAAGATAGGTAGAAAGGGGGAGATGCTCGCCTGAAAACATTGCCGACGGTTCAACCGAAGATCGGGGCGAAGCTCACATCAACTCGGCGGCCTTATCCGCGAAGAACCAAAACACTAGAATAAACACCGGATGCAATATTTAATACTACGGCAAAATATCGGGCATGATGCATGTATGATGTATGACATGGCAAAGATGCGATGCGATTAGGTCATATTAAGCGGAACCGGGGGTCCCGACAATTAATTAAACGGTTCAAGTTGTTTAGATACCCCGCAATTTAAATGTTGTTTTAACAAGGCAAAATATATCACCGGTTCGCTACACAAATTTAAATGAGGCCAATATACGACTGGATTTGCCCGCATATGGACCCCATATTTAATTATATGGTGAATCGGCATAAGGCCCCCAAACCACACAAATATGCATGCGAGATGAATGATTAATATGCAACAGGTTTTATATTTAGCATTTATAAAATAGGGGCTCGGGAAAAGGTTCACACATTAGGGGGTCTCGACGAACTTGGGGTTCCGGGGGTTCGGGGTCCGACAGGGTTCAGGGTTCGACGGGATCGGTCTCGGACAACAGAAGTAGATCTTGTCGCATCCGCGGTGGTCGGGCCATGTTGTCGGTCTTGTCGTCTCACGCGGAGATCTTAGCGTTCCGGGAGGAAGTACTTGGTCTGGCGTCGGGGGCGCATCGGACTTGCCCTGGTCGGTGTCGCTCTTGTCGGGCCCGCGCCATCGAGTCGGTCTTGGCATCCAGGCGAGGAACTTGGCGTATCCGCGTCGGCGATCTTGGCGTTCTTCAGGTTCGGGTCCTGGCTCTTCGGATCGGTCTTCACGGTCTCGGCCACCGGTTCCGGGGTCGGGGTTCGGGGTCTTGGCGTCCGTGTCCTTCGAGGCCAAGTTGTGGTACTTGTCATCCATGATGAAGGTCTTGTCTGTGGTTCGTCAAGTGCTACCGGTCTTGGTCCTTTGCGAAGAACTTGTCGACGAGATAAGGACCCGAGACGAACTTGGTGGTTCACATCTTCAGCAACAGACACTGGAACAGCTGCCAAAACCAGCGGCACCCGAGCCTGCAGGCAGAGGCGTCGACGTCGCTGCAGGCTCGCTCGCGTCGGCTCGGGAGATGGTTCAGCGGAGGAGCTTCTCATGCTCGAGGAGGAGGGGATGGCCCTGGCGTCGCTGGGCAGAGAGAGGCCATGGCACGGGCCGGCTTGCAGGGCGGGGTGGGGGCCGCGGGCGGCGGAGGTGCCAGCCGGAGGGAGGGGAGGCTGCGGAGGGGAGGGGACCGAGCGGGGCAGGCTCAGGAGCACGCCGGCGGGAGGTGCCTGCAGCGGCGGACGACGGCGCTCTGGCGGGCCCGGCGAGCTCCTCGCCGGGGGCGCGCGGGCAGGGAGAGGGAGGAGGAAGGCCGGGAGAGCGTGGGCCGGTGACGGTGACGCGGGGAGGACCCCTGGCGGCGGCGTCCGTCGGGGCCGGCGAGGCGTGGGGCTCACAGGACGGTGCTTGGGGCCACGCGGCGGCGGAGGAGAGGGTCGGGGCGGGCCGGCAAGCTTGCGGGCGAGGCAGAGGACGCCGGAGGGGAGAGCGGCGAGGCGGTCGCGGGCTCGGTCTCGATGGGGGGTCTCGCGTGGAGGCGGCCGGTGAGGCGCAGAGCCGGCCTCCGGTGGCAGGTGCTCGAGCGGCGGGGAGCGCGGAGGAGGCAGCGTCGGGTGGGCGGCCAGGCGCGACCGAGGAGCTCGAGGTTGGGGGGTAGACGCAAGGCGAGGTGGTCGCTGCCGGGCGCGCTGCAGAGAGAGGGGAGGCGGCGACAGAGGAAGGCGATGGGGAGAGGAGGCGCGAGGAAGGAGACGGGAGTTGGTGGGAGCGGGGCGCGAGCAGGATCCCGAGGCGGGTGGTGGGGCCTGTCGGGCGGCCAGGGAGAGGCAGGTGGGGTGGGAGCGTGCGCGGTGTGCGTGAGTGTGTTTGGCTGAGAGGGAGGCTGCGGTTGAGAGGGGTGGGTGGTGAGGTGGCAGAGCTTGGTTGGCTGGGGGTTGGGGCAGGGTGACGTGGCGAGCCGCGAGTGGCTGGGGTGAGGTGGCTGGGGATGGGTAGATTAGGCCAGGGTAGAAAAAGATTTAGGGTGGACCGATTTGTACTGGGGGTGGTCGACTGGGTCGGGTCGGCCCGTTCGACTGCCCCCTAAAAATAATATAGGTTTTTATTTACTTTCAAAATAACTTTTGTAATTAGTTTTAGACAAACAAAATATCCGGAAACATCCGGGGGTTTAATTTGAAATAGAAGGAGGGCTAGTTTTAGAAAACCATAGTCTTTCGCAACATAGTTTCAAGTAAAAATAATATGCATGATGATGGCGATGCAATGCACAAAAACAACGCGATTTTCTAGTAGTGGTTTTGCGGGATGCCACAATTCGACACCACTAACAATGGATCTCGCCCTCGAGATCCGCCTCATGGTACCGGGAAGAAGGGCGGCGATCTGAAACTTCTCGCATCGTGTAGATCTTCGCGACACCACTAACAAGAGGTCATTGTCCGTGATCGTTGAGGGAACCTCCGGGAACAAAAGGTCGAAGGTAGAGGTATCAACAAATAAAGCCACCCCTAGCTTCGTTAGATAGAGGGAACCGATGCATTCTCATCCACTTCAATGTACAAAAGCGAATAGAAGGGGTAGTCGGCATGGGGGCCAATCCATCACGCACCCAAACTATTACTCTGCACAATCAGTAGAAAAGAGTACAACCATTCTCGGAATCAGACTGAAGATCTCGACAATCGAGGTTCAGGAACAAAGGAGTGATGCAGACTCTGCATCGGATCTGGCGTAGTTGATGTCGTCGCGTCAGAAAACACCGGAAGGCACGAGAAGGAACAAAGAGAAGTCCACCAGATGAAGGATTCCTCGGATAGCATGGAGACCAGATGTAGCAACACCGTTACCAAAGGAGGAAGCGAAACCCTGAAGGTACGATGGAACCCAACCACGAGAAATCCTGGACTCGAAGAGAGAGAAGAGAGCGGATTCAAAACACGCAGAGGTGAGAGGAGAGCAGCAGAGGGGTAAGGAGTAAAATCAGACCTAATCAGAACTATCCAACCGATTTTGCAAAAATAGTTTTGACACTCTACTTTGGCCGTTAGCTAGGTTATCCTACAGGCTGGACTTGTGGGGTATCGCAACTGCTGAGCTCTGATACCACTCTGTAACACCCTCAGAATCGTCCCTATGCAAGTTTTAGTGAAATCCGCCAAACCCGCATAGAAACGATTCAAAGGTGCCCACCAGGCACTTTCGTGCGGGTGGAAAACGAAGTAATAACATTACACAACAATCCTCGATGGGACCCACAGAACAGATATATATACAACACGACTCCATGAGTCAAGAATACAGATATACGGTACAAAGATCCAAATCACCTTGAAAAGATGAAGCGTCCGACTACGGACAAGATGCAAATGGGGCTAAGAGCCCTGAAGAAATAACCAATGGCGTCCATAACCCTGCCCAGGCCAAGCCAGAAGGGTAACCCTGCTAACGACGTCGACCTCAAACCTGCTTAAACAAAAGGGGTGCCGACAAAGGGCAAAGGAAAAAGAGGAGAGTCAGTACTGAGGCCAGTACACGGCGAGGCTAGAATTTTGCGGTCCTCGCCTACATAGGTATGGTGGACTGAAGCGGCAGCGCATCATGCACTAAACAACCTATAGAGACTCGATAAAATAGGCGGCTATCAGAGAGGGGTAAGAAAGACCTATCCGGAACCAACCTGATGCTAACACCAAACAATCCCATCCTGGTATTCCCCCTCGAAACCGAACGAGGAAGTCAACCGAGGAACTCACACAGTTGGCAGTTTTATTTATTCGGTTATTGTTGCAGCAATTACTAGTCAAGTATAGATAATCATCCTGATATAATAAGCAGTGGGCAATTTTAGTTAACCATTCCATTGTAGTTGCGACACTTACTAGTCAAATACAATTAGCATGAGATAACCCAAAACCCAGCAGTTGTTGGTACTTTTATTTAGCCTTTCCGTTGTAGTGAAGCTGATTACTAGTCACATCGGATACAAGTCAAATTATAACAGTAAACTTTAGTTATAGTTATCTATGATCAAGCACTGTGCTCCAAGTCGTCCATAACCGCGGACACGGCTTCTCGAAAAGATTTAACCCTGCAGGGGTGCACCAAAGTATCCACAAGCACTTCGACCCTTTTTGCCAGATCAGTTAACATACACCCATCGGTATGTCGGCGGGGCCTAAGTCACGAAGTTTCCAGACCCAAAGCAAGCACGGGGGGGCCACCCCACTAAGTACACCCGCAACAAAGTCGGCCGGTCTCCGAGACGGACTCAGGGTTTGCGACAGTGGCTGTAAACGACAGCAAATCCCAAAACTGGGACTGTCGATACCGCGAAAACACTCCGCTTCCAAAACAGTACAGCGTGCTCCTCACACAATCGTAAATAAAGCAGTAAAGCATGGCATAAGTACAGAATAGTAAATAAAACCTCAAACTAGTTGTGGCCCCCAGTACAATACTTTGAAATCAGGTACTAATCAATGGGGGCCCATATCTCCCCACCTGTGGTTAGCGCGCTCGATCTCGGAACAGGTGTCAAGAACTCGGGATCCTACGGGACACAAGTGGGCGGTCGGAAACCAGATATTATCTATCACCCACCGGTGCCTCTGCTTACCTACTTCAATTTTAGTTGTTAAACAATAATTAAAGTGAACAATAATTAAAGCCATGATCATCTCCAACAATTAACTTGCGGCAATACTCCAACAACTGTTGTACTTGACGACACACAACAGCACTTGAGCGAGCGACTATGACACGCAAGTCCAACTATCTACCAATCAACCGGTAATAGGATGTGTCCAAGGCAATATAAGGCTGCAGGGGATATCACGGGTACGGAAACTAGAGCATCGCAACACAGATAGCAATAGATCAACAGGAGGAAATAAAGACTAGAAAAGTAAGATAGGTAGAAAGGGGGAGATGCTCGCCTGAAAACATTGCCGACGGTTCAACCGAAGATCGATGCGAAGCTCACATCAACTCGGCGGCCTTATCCGCGAAGAACCAAAACACTAGAATAAACACCGGATGCAATATTTAATACTACGGCAAAATATCGGGCATGATGCATGTATGATGTATGACATGGCAAAGATGCGATGCAATTAGGTCATATTAAGCGGAACCGGGGGTCCCGACAATTAATTAAACGGTTCAAGTTGTTTAGATACCCCGCAATTTAAATGTTGTTTTAACAAGGCAAAATATATCACCGGTTCGCTACACAAATTTAAATGAGGCCAATATACGACTGGATTTGCCCGCATATGGACCCCATATTTAATTATATGGTGAATCGGCATAAGGCCCCCAAACCACACAAATATGCATGCGAGATGAATGATTAATATGCAACAGGTTTTATATTTAGCATTTATAAAATAGGGGCTCGGGAAAAGGTTCACACATTAGGGGGTCTCGACGAACTTGGGGTTCCGGGGGTTCGGGGTCCGACAGGGTTCAGGGTTCGACGGGATCGGTCTCGGACAACAGAAGTAGATCTTGTCACATCCGCGGTGGTCGGGCCATGTTGTCGGTCTTGTCGTCTCACGCGGAGATCTTGGCGTTCCGGGAGGAAGTACTTGGTCTGGCGTCGGGGGCGCATCGGACTTGCCCTGGTCGGTGTCGCTCTTGTCGGGCCCGCGCCATCGAGTCGGTCTTGGCATCCAGGCGAGGAACTTGGCGTATCCGCGTCGGCGATCTTGGCGTTCTTCAGGTTCGGGTCCTGGCTCTTCGGATCGGTCTTCAGGGTCTCGACCACCGGTTCCGGGGTCGGGGTTAGGGGTCTTGGCGTCCGCGTCCTTCAAGGCCAAGTTGTGGTACTTGTCATCCATGATGAAGGTCTTGTCTGTGGTTCGTCAAGTGCTACCGGTCTTGGTCCTTTGCGAAGAACTTGTCGACGAGATAAGGACCCGAGACGAACTTGGTGGTTCACATCTTCAGCAACAGACACTGGAACAGCTGCCAAAACCAGCGGCACCCGAGCCTGCAGGCAGAGGCGTCGACGTCGCTGCAGGCCCGCTCGCGTCGGCTCGGGAGATGGTTCAGCGGAGGAGCTTCTCATGCTCGAGGAGGAGGGGATGGCCCTGGCGTCGCTGGGCAGAGAGAGGCCATGGCGCGGGCCGGCTTGCAGGGCGGGGTGGGGGCCGCGGGCGGCGGAGGTGCCGGCCGGAGGGAGGGGAGGCTGCGGAGGGGAGGGGATCGAGCGGGGCAGGCTCAGGAGCACGCCGGCGGGAGGTGCCTGCAGCGGCGGACGGCGGCGCTCTGGCGGGCCCGGCGAGCTCCTCGCCGGGGGCGCGCGGGCAGGGAGAGGGAGGAGGAAGGCCGGGAGAGCGTGGGCCGGCGACGGTGACGCGGGGAGGACCCCTGGCGGCAGCGTCCGTCGGGGCCGGCGAGGCGTGGGGCTCACAGGACGGTGCTTGGGGCCACGCGGCGGCGGAGGAGAGGGTCGGGGCGGGCCGGCGAGCTTGCGGGCGAGGCAGAGGACGCCGGAGGGGAGAGCGGCGAGGCGGTCGCGGGCTCGGTCTCGAGAGGGGGTCTCGCGTGGAGGCGGCCGGTGAGGCGTAGAGCCGGCCTCCGGCGGCAGGTGCTCGAGCGGCGGTGAGCGCGGAGGAGGCGGCGTCGGTTGGGCGGCCAGGCGCGGTCGAGGAGCTCGAGGTTGGGGAGGTAGACGCAAGGCGAGGTGGTCGCTGCCGGGCGCGCTGTAGAGAGAGGGGAGGCGGCGACAGAGGAAGGCGATGGGGAGAGGAGACGGGAGGAAGGAGACGGGAGTTGGTGTTAGCGGGGCGCGAGCAGGATCCCGAGGCGGGTGGTGGGGCCTGTCGGGCGGCCAGGGAGAGGCAGGTGGGGTGGGAGCGTGCGCGGTGTGCGTGAGTGTGTTTGGCTGAGAGGGAGGCTGCGGTTGAGAGGGGTGGGTGGTGAGGTGGCAGAGCTTGGTTGGCTGGGGGTTCGGGCAGGGTGACGTGGCGAGCCGCGAGTGGCTGGGGTGAGGTGGCTGGGGATGGGTAGATTAGGCCAGGGTAGAAAAAGATTTAGGGTGGACCGATTTGTACTGGGGGTGGTCGACTGGGTCGGGTCGGCCCGTTCGACTGCCCCCTAAAAATAATATAGGTTTTTATTTACTTTCAAAATAACTTTTGTAATTAGTTTTAGACAAACAAAATATCCGGAAACATCCGGGGGTTTAATTTGAAATAGAAGGAGGGCTAGTTTTAGAAAACCATAGTCTTTCGCAACATAGTTTCAAGTAAAAATAATATGCATGATGATGGCGATGCAATGCACAAAAACAACGTGATTTTCTAGTAGTGGTTTTGCAGGATGCCACAGGAGGGAAAGGAACGCCCAGTGCAGCGGCCGGTGTACTATATCAGCGAGGTCCTCACCGAGTCGCGCCAGCGATACCCGCAATTTCAGAAACTGGTATACGCGGTCTTGACTGCCGCACTACTTCCAGGAGCACCCGATCACGGTCGTCTCCTCAACACCATTGCAGGACATAATCCGCAACCGTGAGGCGACCGGGTGAGTCGCCAAGTGGGCCGTCGAAATCGGCGTCCACAACATCAAGTATGAGCCGCGCAAAGCGATCAAGTCGCAGGCCCTCGTGGACTTCATCGCCGACTAGGAAGAGGCCCAGCAGCCAGATAAGCTGCCGTACCTCCACTATTGGAGTCTGCACTTCGACGGCTCCAAGAACGCAGATGGCGCAGGAGCAGGGATCGTGCTGACCTCCCCGAAGGGCGACAAGCTCCGCTACGTCCTCTGCCTCGACTTCACCCCCTGCACTAACAACATGGCCGAGTACGAGGCATTACTCCATGGCATGCGAGCCGCCAAGGAGATGAATGTCAACCGCCTACGCTGCTACGGAGACTCCGACCTCCTCGCTGGGCAAGTCGCCGGCACCTGCGACGCCGTCTCCCCCACTATGGCGGCATACTGCCAAGCAGTGGACAAGCTGGGCGGACACTTCGCAGGCTATTCTGTCGAGTGGATCGACAGGCGGAAACACAAGGAGGCCGACGCACTCTCTCGTATCGGCTCGGCTCGACTCGCACCACCCGCCAACGTCTTCCTCGACACCATCACCAAGCCTTACGTCTCTCCCCCAAGGGAGATCGACATCGGAGTCCCGCTGCAACCAGAGGCAGCCCTGGTCGCACTCATCGCCGAGCCAGAAGACTGGACTACACCGTACATCGCCTACCTGGAGGGAGGCACCTTGCCAGCAGACAAAACAGACGCCCGGATGATAGCGCGCCACTGCAAATCCTTCGTCATCATCGACGGCGAGCTCCACAAGCGCAACGTGACCGGCGTGTTCCAACATTGCGTCCAACCCGCTGAAGGACGCAAAATCCTCCACGACATCCACTCCGGCGACTGCGGCCACCACGCCGGCGCCCGCTCTCTGGTCGCAAAGGCTATGCGACACGGCTTCTACTGGCCCACCGCACACGCAGACGCTGTCGATATTGTCCAGCGGTGCGCCGGGTGCCAGAAGTACGCCAACCAGACCCACATGCCGAGCTCGGCGCTCAAGACAATCCCCATCACCTGGCCGTTCGCCGTGTGGGGGATGGACATGGTAGGCCCTTTCAAAAAGGCCCCCTCCGGATTCACTCACCTCCTGGTCGCGGTCGACAAATTCACAAAGTGGGTGGAGGCCAAGCCAGTCCGGAAATGCGACTGGAAGACCGCCGCCAAGTTCCTACGCGAGCTCATATATCGCTACGGGTTCCCAAACAACATCATCACGGACAACGGCACCAACTTCGCCAAAGGATCCATGGCCGAGTTCTGCGAAGAACATCACATCCGACTCGACCTTGCCTCAGTCGCCCACCCGGAGTCCAACGGCCAGGCGGAACGGGCCAACCAGAGCATCCTCCATGGCTTGAAGCCACGGATCCAAGTACCACTCGAGCGCACCGCCGGGTGCTGGGTCGAGGAGCTACCCTCCATCATCTGGGGCTTCCACACCTCTGTCAACAGGTCGACAGGGTTCACCCCCTTCTTCATGGTGTATGGCACCGAGGCAGTCATGCCCACCGACCTAGAGCACGACTCGCCAAGGGTTGTCCACTACACGGAGGCTGCAAACGAACTCGCACGCCAGGATGGAGTCGATCAACTCGACGAGGCATGCGACCTAGCTCGCTCCCGCACTGCCATCTACCAGCAAGGACTCCGCCGCTACCATAGCCGGCGAGTGAGGACTCCCACTTTCCAGGAAGGCGACCTGGTGCTACGCCTCATCCAGGACAAGAAGGGCATGCACAATCTCTCCCCCGGTGGGAGGGACCATTCGCCATCGGGCGAGTACTCGGCAACGACGCCTACTACCTCACTGACGTCCGCGGAGACGGGAAACTCGACGTCAAGAGATCGTGGAATGTAAACCTCCTACGGAAGTTCTACTCCTAGAACTCAATACATGTACCCTCCACTAGCTATGAAATAAAACATATTGGTTACCGCAAATTGCGTCTACTCTCCGTGTCTGGTGCCACTCGCACTCGTAATAACAGCGTGAAGCTAACTGCAGAAGTCAACCTCTGGTTCAGCGACCGACACGGCCAAGTAGTGCGTTACGAGGGCACTGGGTTACCCCAGGACTCGTAACCTCCACGAAAAATGCCTACCCGGAGCCCCATTGGAGTCGCCTAGCTCGACTGTCTTAACGAGCCAAGACAACTGCCTTTGCTCCTCACAGCGACCATGATCCTCCGCATCCTCGACACAGCGAGTCGAATGGCCAAGTACCACGCTCAGGGACTGACGACCAGTTAAGCACGAGCGACTAGGGAAA
Organism: Avena atlantica; assembly: GCA_910589765.1. Classification (NCBI taxonomy): domain Eukaryota; kingdom Viridiplantae; phylum Streptophyta; class Magnoliopsida; order Poales; family Poaceae; genus Avena; species Avena atlantica. The sequence continues at coordinate 509,554,991 of OU342739.1, read as the reverse complement.
AACGCCAAGTATGAAAGCATGCCCAGGACTCGCCACGCGACTGACCCTACGGGTCAGGCAGGAGTGATGCGCTCACTCTAACGCGCTCAGTCCTCACCCACCCTAGAACGCGACTAGAACCACCAAGTACCACGCTCGGGGACTCGGCCACCCGACCTCGTTCGCGCAAGGGAAAACAGTCAAGTAAAGAGCACTCATGGGAGTCGCCCTGCGACTGGCTTCCCAAGCTCGGGTGAGTCGACCTCAATAACAAAACAACTGACAAAACGTTCAAAACCACAAACAAACGAGGTAAACCCCATAAAAGGGCGGACGCGCTCGAGGACTCGTCTAATCAGCAATCAAAATGGCAAGACAATTCACAAAAATAACGCGAAATTCCATTACAGCAGAACAAAGTCATTACAAAATACAAGTCGAGCCCAATGGCCAAATTGCTACTGACGCCCCAGGGCTCAATGTTTCTATTCCGCGGGCTTCGACGACGACTCGCCGCCACCCCTGCGGTTGCGAATGAAGGGCGTGTACGGGTTCGAAGGGTACGTCGTCAACTCACCCGCCATCTCCGCACGGAATGGCTGCTCGACCTTGAAGTCCCGATGCGCCAGCTCGGGGTCGTTGGGCGCGACAGTTGTCTCCTGATAAGGGAGGAGGTCGCCCAGACGCGATCGGAGTATACCGCGGCCCGGTCCGTCAGCTTCAGCACCTCGGCGATCTCCACTGAGCCCGTCAACGAGGGGTAACCACTCGTCACGTCGTCAAGGTCGAAGTCCTCCGGAAAGTGGGCAAACCCAAGGATAAGCGCCATTGCCGCCCCGCGCCGGAATGCCGACCGTGTCATGAACTCGACGACTGCCGGCGCCTTCTCCAGATACCGCCATACTTTGACGAGCTCGCTGGGAATCACTTCCGTAGGCGATATCTCCTGAAGATACGCCCGAATGCATGCCGCGGACAACATGGCCGAGTCGACCAGAGTGGTCACACACTGCCGTGCGTCGTATGACTGCACCTCCTCTGAGCTGTCGATAATCCGACCTATTGGCAGAGGGCGGCAGTGAGTACAACAAAGATTACATAATGCAACTACTACAGGCAGAGGCAGGGAATTTACCAATTAAAGGACGGCAGAGGCCCGTGATGAAGCTTTGAAGCGAGGAGAAGTCGTTCTGCAGCACAATAACGAGGGCGTCAGAGACCTTCCGCTCTTCAGCGGCAGCCGTAACAGCAGCTTGTGCTCGCCCATCCGCCGCGCTCGCCTCCGCTTTTGCTTCCTTGAGCTCGCGCTCTAGATCAGCGATCCGCTTCTCAGCCGTACTCAACGCAGATTGAGCTGCCGTCAGTTCACTCACCGGGACAAGGCCCTGGCGGACCTCCTCTGCCTTGGCAGCGATCGCCTGGAGTCCCTTGTTTGCTTCTTGGACGGCAACAAGATCCTTCTCCGCGCGACACTTCGCAGCAAGCCGATCGGCTGACTCACGCTGCAAGCCCTGCGCACAAATCAAAAAGTTAACAACAACGGAATCCTAAGTGCCTACCCGCTGAAATTCAGCGACTGGACACTCAGGGACTGGAGATCAAAAATCCTAAGTGCCCACCTGCTGAAATTCAGCGACTGGACACTCGGGGACTGGAGATCAAAAATCCTAAGTGCCCACCCGCTGAAATTCAACGACTGGACACTCGGGGACTGGGAGCTACAAATAAAAACAAACATCAAAAGAATCTGACCACTGAAATTCAGTGGCCCGATCCTCGGGGACTGGACATACATGGATGGCTACGCCCAGCATGCCATGGAGCTGTAGCGCGTCCACAGATGCGAGAAGAGCCGGAGTGTGCCCACAACGCTGCTCGACCTCCGTTTCGGCGACCCCAGGTGTGCGGCTCGATGGCGTTATACCACTCGCTGCAGCCGCTTTGGCCATAAAGCGGGGGAAGGTCGCGGCGGATGCTCTAGCACCACTTGGAGTCGGCTCGACAGTTCCAGGCGAGGAAACACCCTCCTTGGTCTTCACGGCCACCTCCGTCGCAGTCAGAGGGTCACTCGGAACGACCGTCGTGTCGTCAGAGACCGTGATGACGTCGTCGCCTTTGGCCTTCTTAGCACTGTCCGCGGGGGCAGCGACTTCATCAGCTTTCCTCTTCCGTGAGGGGTCCTCATCGGCGACGACTGGTGGCACCTTGGCCACGGAAGGGTGGACGATCTTCTTAACTCCAGTCCTGTGAAACAACGTTATGAGCAAAATTGTCCGAGTACAACGAAAGACAAGTAGATGTACAAAACTTACTTGGCGAATGGTATGAACCGCAGTCCCGTGCGGATACTGGCCGGCTTCTCCAGTTCGGGGTCCAGTTTCTGACTGAGGCCCATCTCTAAAACATCACGTGCCCAAGACACGGAAGGCCTCTTCGACGACGAGGCCGCGACAGGAGCCTCCGAGACGACGTCGGCAGGAGTTCTCCTAGGAGGTGAAGCTGCTGCGGCTGGAGCAGCCCTCAACCCAGAGACCGTGGCGAATAGGGGTGGAAGTGAGGCCAGAGGTACCTCATCCAGAGCGGCAGCGGCATCCGGTGCTGCTGTCGTCTGCGGCGCTTCATCCTTGGCCAAGCTGGTGGCGTCAGAACTACTCGCCGAACGAGGCGGAGATGGCTGTTTCGCCGGCTTCGTCTTTCTCTTTGGTGGAGCCTTCACTTCCTTCTTCTTCTTCTTTTTTCACGGTGTAGCCTCACGACGCGAGGTGTGCTCGGGAAGCTCGTCATCGTCGTTGTGACGTTCGAGGCTTCTACTTGCCTCGAGCTCGCGTTGATGTTGCTTGCGAGTTTTGCGAACCATCGGGGCGGCGTCTTCCCTGGGTCGTCATCATCGTTATCGTCATCACTCGCATCGCTCCCGATGCCGCCCTTGGAAGGAGGCGACTTGCCCCTGTCCTGGACGGACGAGCTCGAGTTCTCGTCGTCCGCGGGTGGGAGCCACCCTTCCACCACTTGGAATAACTACAACAGGCACGAGACAATATCAGTATAACCGCGATAGCATCAACTGCGACTGCGAATGGTAGAGAAAACAGCGACTTACCGTTGGAGCTGGATGCTTCGCGGTGTAGGGGGCGACCCCAGCCTTCGCGTCCAGGTATGCTGCCTGGGTGATCTTCTTCAGCGCCAGGACGTAGTCTTCGAGTTTCCACTCGGCGAGGCAGGATTTTGTCGAGTCTTCCTTGCCCGTGTACTCGTACATGTAATGGTCACGGCGGGCCAAGGGAACGAGTTGCTGCCCGAGCCAGCAGTTGTACAAGTTGATGGTTTGGAGGCCCTTCTTCTTCAGGCCGCGGCTGGTTTGAAGCATCTCGTCCACGACCATCCGCTGGTCTACTGGGAGCTTGCCGACCTGGAGTCGGCGCGGTTCGGGCCGGTCGGCGGAATACCTTGGGATCGCCACCTCGCCTTCTGGAGTCGCCTCGGTGACGTAGAACCAAGACTTCTTCTACTCGCTTGCCGCCTTGGCGGGCAGCATCAGGTCAAAGAAGGAGGCCTTCGACTTCAACTGAAACGTCAGGCCACCCGCAGCCAGCATTGGGCCGCCTGATTCTTCGCGGCTGATCCTCTCGTGGAATAGATCTTGCCATAGGGGGAAGTAGGGCCTGCAGCCCAGGTAGCACTTGCAGAACGCCACGAAAATGGCGAGCTGCTCGATGTTGTGCGGGCCCAGGTCCGACGGCTGGATCCCGTAGAAGGCGTAGAAGCGCCGAAAGAAGAGAGATGTGGGAAACCCCAGCCCCCGCTCCAGGTGGCTGGTGAAGCAAATAAATTCTCCCTCGCGCGGGTCCGGAGTCACCTCTCCGGCCGCGGGGATGCGCCACCTGCCGGCGCGCAGGATCCCGGCCTCGTCGAAGGATGCCAATAGCGCCCTGGTGCACTTGGATCTGCCCCATGGTTCGGTGGAGGGGGCCATTGGAAGAAAGGTTCGTGGAGGTTGAAGGTTTTTGGATCGATTGGATCGCGATGCGGAGGAAAACGGAGATGGGCGAAATTGAGGGAAAGACGAAGGAGTGTTTTCCCGATCGCCTTCCATTTCCCTTATATTGCGGTTGCTACCCGCCAATTTCGGGAGCCGTTGTTGCGCGATGATTACGCCAAAAGTTACCGTTGGATTACCCCAACGGCTAGTTTTGACCTCATCTGACGGTCCAACTTCGTCCATTCGACTCGCCGACCCGATCACTACAACAGTGACTGAACATTCGCCGACCCGTTCGCCGAGCTGCGACCCAATTGACCGCTATCATTGCGACTAGAGTAACTGGTTTTTCCTTTATTCAGGAGTCCGCCGCCGATTCGACTGGGCGTCCGCATTGGACCCGCATACTCCAACTGCCAACGAACACCTACGACCAATCAACGACGGCCTCGGGGACTACTGATGGGGATATGCCTACCGGGGTATACCCAGCAGGACGTTTCCGACCGGCCCAGGAACTGGCGAGTGGGCCTGCAGGACGGCGACTGGATCAAGACCTGGCATAGATTCAAGCGACTGGAAGCTGAAGTCCCAGGAGAGTAGATAGGCCCAGTCGGATTAGGTTAAACGACTCCAGAAACCTTAACTGATCCGGTTGAGATCTGTAAACCCTAGGGGGGGTGAGTCTATATAAACCTCCCTAGAGGGCGTGTAGAGGATACGTTCCATCATCCACCCAAGCGACTCGTCGCCTAGCCGCCGAGCTCGCCCATTGTACTTCCACCATAATACAATCTAGCAGGAGTAGGTCTTTACCCTCCCGGGGGCCGAACCTGGGTAAAACCCTGTGTCTCCGCCCTCATCTCGCACCGCAGATGGCTGACCGCCCTTGCCCCATGTTATACTACTCGCTACCGATTGCAGCATCTGCCATGGTCATTCCCACGACAGGTAGTCCTGGTGCAGCAGTCAATAAAAGTAACAAAATATCTATAGCCATTGATTGATCTCACACCACTAGGCCCCCATACATCAGAGTGAATAATATGCAGCGGTTGAGTACTTCTCTTATCTGAGAACATATAAGAGCTCCGAGTGTGCTTCCCAAACTCACATGCATCACATACCAAACTATCCTTATTAATTCTATAATAGTGATTAGGATAGAGTTGACCAAGTGTAGCAAAAGACATATGCCCTAGTCGACGATGTTGGAGTAGAAACTCGTTTAGAGGAGAGGGTGAGAGAGCAGTAGCTATTGCAGGTGAAATATCCTTATCAATGTAGTAGAGACCATCATGCATGCTCCCCGTCCCAAGCCTTCTTCTAGTCCCAAGCTCCTGAAACAAACACCATGATGGGAAGAACAAAGCAACACAAGTCAACTCATTGGTAATGCAACTGATAGACAAAAGATTTATTGGAAACGAGGGAACATGCAATACAAAAGATAAAGATATATTAGTGCTGCACACAACTGTCCCAAAACCCATAATATTTTGTGTCGATCCATCAGCAAGTTTTACGGTTTCCATCTTCGAATCAGGGAAATATTTCATGAAGTCCTTGTAAGAACCAACCATGTGTCGTGATGCACCAGAATCAATTAACCATGGTGCATCATTGCAATAATGTTTAGCAGAATTAGAGATATTACCGCAAATTTTAGTAGAGGCAGTAGCATCTTGGTAAGGCTCTTTATCACCCAGTTTCATCCCTTTGACTTGACACCACTTCTCCCATTCGTCGGTTGTCATATCAACCTTCACAATATGTGATGCTTCTTTGGCTGCCACACAATTATTAGCTCTGCCTCCAAGCCGTAAACCTCGGCCTCTAGTTCCACCACGACCTATTCCACGCCAATCATGTCCTCTGCCCCTACCTCCTCCAAACAGTTCAGGACATGCATTTCTCAAATGTCCTGGATGGCCGCATTTGAAACATTTTTTTTCAAATGTAGCTAATCCTAGTCTTTGGTGATCTAGTCCGTCTGAAGCAAGAAATGCTCCACGCCTATGTGACACACATTGTGCGATTGAACCTGTCACCTCCAGCTTCAACTGGGTCTCCTCACTAATAATTGCTGAGATTGCTTGTTCAAGACTAGGTAATTTATCACTGCCATACAATGCAGCTCTCCTGTTTTCAAATTTTGAGATGAGCCCATTCAGGAAGTCTCTCACATGTCTTCTCTCTGCCCACTTGTTGCACTTCTAAATGCACTTGCTACACTCCAAATCCACCGGATCATAATAATCCAAATCACTCCACAATCTTTTAAGCTCAGACACATATTCAACCACAGATTTCTCATTTTGGTGCAGCTCCTGCAACTCCCGCTGAATTTTGCAAGCAAGCATTTCATTTCCAACCCCAGAAAAGGTACCTTTCAAAAGCCGCCAAATTTCCAATGCTTCTTTAATCCTCTCAACCTGCTTGGAAATTTGAGGTGACACTGAACTCAACAGCCATGCTCTTACCAATGCATTAGTCATCCTCCACTTCTGTCCGTCCTTTGAATCTTCTTCTATTGGTTTTTCAACTGTGCCCAATATGTACCCTTTGAGCTTTATTGAGACTAGGATTGTCTCGGCATGCTCTGCCCAGCTTGCATGACTTTCAGATCCTTCCAACTTGACATGAGGCATCTGCAAAGGATGAATCTCTTCTTTGAACTCACTCTCTGACCTTGAGCTTCCTGCTTGCTTGCTCAGTGCATCAAACAAGGATTTGTATTTATCATCCATTGCTTACAGAAGTGCAGCAAGCTCCCCCGTCGTGACAGCCGATGACTTCTCTCCCATTTTAACCAATTACTCCTCACACATCTTCCAATGAACAATCATCCAGAAAACTCCCAAAATGTTTTGTAATATGAGACCAACTCAGTCAACAGTAGCTTCAAGAACCTTGAATCCACCTCCTGTAACCTTGCTATAAACGATCTCAGAAGAGGACTACAAATTTAGGCCTCGCTTGAAAACTTCAGTGCAGCTACAGCCACGACCAGACTTTGTCCTCTTCAAATCTATTGCTACAGCTCTGCTCCCAATAGATCTCAGCGCAGCTCTAGCACTCCAGGACCTACTCCCCTTTCTTCTCTGCTCCAGGCCACCAGCAGCAACACTCCCTTCTCTTGGGACTCGCCTCCAACCACAAGACACAAGATCTCTTTCTTCTCTTTTCCAATCCAGCAGACGCAGAAGCTCCTTCTCTCCACTTCTCCTAGAAGGAAGCTCCAGCACAAGGACCAGTTCACCACCGGCAAGGGCCGAGCGCCGCCTCTGGCTCTGATACCATGTTCATCGAGAGGAATTTGGTGTGAAGGGATGGATTGTTCCTACTGCTTCTCCATCCTTCTATTACCTGAATATATAAAGTTTACAAGTTACAAAGAAGCCCCTCTACTATTTTACTGGTTATAACCCTATACTATTTTACCTATTACAAGTAAGTACCTCCAACAAAGCTCAATTGTCTCCTCCGAGTAAAAAACATTTTTACTAGCACTCCAGTTTTCTTTTGACAGGTTATCTTTCGTACACATGTAGTTTCTTACAGCTAAATAACAAGCATGATCTCTTGTTAAATATGGCAAACTCGTATGTGTTGTTGGCCCTTGTTGCCTTTGTTGTTGAATTGCACACGAATATATGTTTTGCAAAACCCAAATTCGTAGCAATTCCTATGATCAAAGGTTTCATCAAGTTATATATGAACTATGATTTCTTTGATTTTATCAATGGATTATTTGTATAACTAGTGATTTCTTTAAGTTTCAGAACTAAATGATGATTTCTATGGATCAAAGGTTTCATCAAATTATATATGAAGAAATCTTCGATATGAGATATTTGAAAACATATTGGTTGAATTAGATGATGAATGTCATAAAGGTTAAAATAGTCGTCAGCATAATTAATTTGAAGAGATATGAATATGATATGATCAATAAGAATAAAGTGAAGATAACTTCAAGGCATGAAGAGTGGGTTCAACCGTTGAACCCCATACAGTCAAACATGAAGTTCATATGAAGATGGAGTAATGATGAAGAATATAGCTCACTGGGGTAACTCAATGATATTCATGTTTGGGCTTCTAAGTTGAGCCATGAAGGGGCAATATCTTGATATAAAGAACATAAGAGAAGGTGAAAGGACGTCGATGTCGACTAGAGGGGGTGAATAGGCGTTTAAAACTTTTGCAGTTTAGGATGGTGACATGGTTATACCCTACGGGTACGTGACTTCAGCATACCTGGTTCAGCCCAAGGAAGGCCCACAGCAGATATACGCTGGCCCATGAAGATTTTCGGGTGGCCAAGGCCCATGACGCCTTCGGATCCTTGGAGAACAAGACTAGCATAGATAGGAAATTCAAAGGGGTAAAACCCTAGAACCTGTAACCGACTAGGACTATGCCCGGGACCTGCCTAAGTCTATATAAAGGCCAGGAGGGCACGTCCTAGATCTCTCGACTCATACTTTCGCACACACACCTCCACGCCAGATCGAATCTGCGCACCCTGTAACCTTCGGTTCCGCCGTAATTAAGAGCAGACAAGCAGGAGTAGGGTTTTCCCTACGGGGGCCTGAACCTGGGTAAATCTCGTGTCCCCTGGTTGCTTGTTTGTTAACCGTTCCACGATCTTCAGCATCCCCATCTTCTCCAAAACCCAAGTCCATAACAATGGGCATTGACGAGATTAAACCTCGTCAATTGGCATCGTCTGTGGGAATCGGGGCGGCTGATTGTGCGATCATGACGGTCCCGACCCGATCGATCTACAACTCCGCGGCGACGGAGAATCACCTCCTCTTCGGCACTTTCGACTTCACCGCCCACTCGCCGGCCACCATGAAGGATTTCGAGCTCGTAGGCGACGAACTCGAAATTTTGTTCGGGAGCTTCTGCTTCCAGGTGGGACAAACTGGCACACTCCGCCTTCCTGAGCGGGTGCCCGTGCCATCAATCAGGCCCGCCTCGTGGGCTCCACATCCCGTGCTACGCACATCACCATCGACAGATGAGTTCTACAACAGCGGCAGCTGCAACTCCGATCTGTGCGATCCGCCTTCGGATGAAGGGACCTACGGTTCCGGATCTGAAAGCTGCGGCAGCAGCGAACCAATCTACGAGCGCTACCAATGCGCCGCAGTCATCCAGGAGCAGCAAACGCCTAACCCGCCGCCCAACACGAACCCCAACCCGCAGGACAGAAACGGCGGAAACGGCGGAAACAGAAGAAGCTAGTCCCCCCCCCACCCGAAGGGGAAAACAACGGCCACGTCATCCAACTTAGCAAAGAAGGATGGGTCCAGGCACACCGTGCCGTTGCAGGCGACATAGTCCTACCTGTGGACTCCCCACGTGACCTACTGATGGCATACCACTACCTCCTCATCGAGGAGCACAAGAAGCAAGTCAAGATGCAGGAGACGCTCGACAAACGCGAGCAAGCAGCCTCTGAGTCCAGCGCGCGACGAGCTGCGCTCTCCGCCATGGCACCCGGCTCTAGCACGAACGGAAACTAGGGAAACAAGCACCGCTCGCGGGTGGAGAACATGGATCCCAAGGAACGCCGTGATGTGACCCGAATTCTCCACACATCGTTCATGGATATGGATGCCGATGGCAACATCATCCCGAAGACACCGCAAGCTGCGATCATGGCAGCCACTGCGTATCTTGCGGCCCACCAACCTCCGGAAGGGGACCCGAAAAGAGCCATGCATAAGTCCGCACTCACCGGACTCGAACTCGTCGGAGCTGCGCTCCACGAAGACGCTCCCGCGGAGCCAAAGAAGAAAGCTCCGGTCAGGCGCGACCGGAGCCCTACACCTTCATCCGAAGAGGAGGAGGAGCACGACCTTCCTCGAAGGAAGAAGAGCTCGCATCGCCATAAACGCGACTACGACGCCAGAGACGCGCTTACACAGCGCAAAATCGACAAAGCACGAGCCAAACACGCATGCTCGTCCGAGTCCTAGATGGACGAAGATGAAGGAGAACTCTGTGGAGCTCGATGCTTCAGCAGATCTGTTCGGCGAACACAGATGCCACGCAATTTCAAGCTTCCTTCGGATACTCCGAAGTTCAACGGCACGCAAGATCCAAAATCTTGGCTCAGCGATCATCTGTCATCCGTCAAGATGCACGGCGGTAACAAAGAAACCGCCATGCAATGCCTCCAGCTGCAGCTGACAGGCGCGGCGCGGGTCTGGCTCAGCAGTCTATCATCAGGATCCATCCGAAGTTGGGAGGAGCTAGCTTACAGCTTCATCCGAAATTTCAAGGGCACCAGCAAGAGGCCCGCCTCAATCGAAGAGTTGCGAGCCTGCACTCAGAGAACGGGGGAATCTATTCGCTCGTACATATTACGCTGGTCTACCACCAAGAACTCCACAGCACATATCTCCGAGGAGAGGGCCATCGATGCCTTCCGAGACGGCGTCAAACGCCAAGATTTCAAGGAGGAACTTGGGTGCGTCAAGCCCAAGACACTCGACCACCTCATGGAAATTGCCAATAGTTGGGCGGACGGCGAAGATTGCATTCAGCGAGCGCAATCAGATGAAGAGGACGACTACGGCCGAAGGCGAGAACGCCGCAGCAAGAGGAGATCGCGCGTCTACGAGGACCGCGACGGACCCAACATGGTCGCGGCTGGCTACGCCGACCGCCGCAACGACAACAGCCGCAACAGTGGAGGATACCGCGGAGGAAATTTCCGCGACAGCGGACGACCAGCACAGTCGTGGCAACGCCACGACCGCGATAACGGACCCTCAGCATTCGACAAACTTTCGGGTCTATGCACCTTCCACTTCTACATCGACAAACAAGATGGCAAAAAGAAAGCCAATCACATGCTCAAGGACTGCCGCGAGTTCCAGAAACTCAGCGAAAGCATGGTGCAGATGAGGCAACAAGCCCCAACCCCTGCGTTCGGAAACGCACCCGCGCCAGGAGAAATAGCACACGGAGTTCCTCCACCGCCACCTATTGGAGGCCCAAACCAACCAGTCGCACCAGCGCAAAACAACGCCGGGTTCGGGTACCCCCCACCAAAGGGAGCACTAAATATGATCCAGAAGAGACGCCCCACAAACAGGGTGCAGAAGAAAATCACCCGACAAATCAACTTGGCCGTGGCAACTCCGCCTGCAATCCCTGAGTACCTCAGCGGATCGGAGTCCTGCATCACATTCACTCGCGCGGATCACCCTTTCCAGATCCCTCGCCCAGGCCACGCTGCCCTAGTGCTGGAGGCGCAGATCGGACTCTTCGAGATGAGTCGCGTCTTCATGGACGGCGGCAGCGGCATCAATCTAATGTTCACCAGCACTCTAGCAGGTATGCGAATACCGCAATGCAGCCTGGAACAATTAGACAAAACGTTCCATGGCATTGTCCCAGGAAAGGGCATATTCCCCCTGGGCAAAATAGGGCTCGACGTTATCTTCGGGAATCCGGACAACTTTCGGCAGGAGCGCCTAGAATTCGAAGTGGTGGACTGGTTGTCGCAATACCACGCCATCCTGGGGCGTGTAGCATTCGCAAGGTTCCTGGCCGTCCCACACTACGCATACCTACTACTCAAGATGCCAGGACCAAGGGGCGTCATCACAGTCCACGGGAGCTTCACCCGATCGGACCAATGCGATAGGGATTTCAACAAAATCTCCCAGTCTTTCGGCATGCAAGACGAGCTTGTAAGGCTCCGTGAGGTAACGGACAATGGGGTACCCCCAGTCACAAGGCAGAACGCACCTGACATGTCCTTCGACTCCACCTTCAACACCAAGAAAGTACAGGTCCATCCGACGGATGCCTCCAAGACGGCCTTGATCGCCAATGACCTCAGCACCACAAAGAAAGGCGCGCTCGTCGAATTCCTCCGTGAGCGCTGGGAAATCTTCGCCTGGTGTCCTGCGGACATGCCAGGAGTTCCCAGGGAATTCGCCGAGCACGCACTCAATGTCTTTCCAGACACCAAGCCAGTTAAGAAGTCCATCCGAAGACTGTCGGAGCCACGAGCCGAAGCTATCGGTAAGGAAATCAATAGACTACTCGCTGCAGACTTCATCAGGGAAATCAAAAAAAGCGAGTGGCTTGCAAACACGGTGATGGTCCCAAAGAAGGACACGGACATCCTGCGGATGTGCGTGGACTTCACGTCACTAAACAAGCATTGCCCAAAGGACCACTTCCCTCTTCCACGGATCGACCAGATCATCGATTCGACTGCAGGTTGCGAGAAACTCTCCTTCCTCGACGCCTACTCATGCTATAACCAGATTCGGCTCAAGGTCGAAGATCAGGATAAAACGGCGTTTATCTCACCGTTCGGAGTATTCTGTTACAACACAATGCCCTTCGGGCTAAAGAACGCGGGTGCCATGTACCAGCGATGCATGCAGGCCTGCCTCAAGGACCAGATCGGTCGCAATGTCTAAGTCTATATCGACGACATAGTAATAAAAACTAAGGAGGCAAGGACACTTATCGACGATCTCCGCGAGACGTTCGACAACCTTGATCGTTATAGGATCAAGCTCAATCCCGAAAAGTGCGCCTTCGGCGTCCCATCAGGTCAGCTGCTCGGGTACTTCATCTCTCAACGAGGGATCGAGGCGAACCCGAAGAAAATCAGAGCCATCATGACGATGGAGAATCCGAAAAACCTCAAGGGCGTCCAGCAGCTCGCAGGACGAGTAGCGGCGCTAAGCAGGTTCATCAGCCGCATGGGCGAGAAGGCCCTACCATTCTACCAACTGCTGCGCAAAGCAGACAAGTTCGAGTGGACACCAGAAGCCAACGATGCATTCGAAAACCTCAAGCGGCTCCTCTCCACCTCGCCCGTTTTGGTCACGCCAAAGGAGCGCGAGCCCCTGCTGCTGTACATAGCAGCCACACATCAGGTGGTCAGCACCGTACTCGTGGTCGAACGACCCGAAGAAGGCAAGACCCACGGGGTCCAGCGCCCAATTTACTACCTTAGCAAGGTACTGACACCAACAAAGCAGAGGTACCCTCACTACCAGAAGCTAGCCTACGGCGTGTTCATGACGGCTCGACGGCTGAGCCATTACTTCCAGGAGCACCAAGTGATGGTCGTCAACGAGGCACCCCTGAATAGCATCCTGAATAATCCAGAGGCCACAGGACGGGTGGCCCTGTGGGGCATCAAACTGTCACCCTTGGACATCGTCTATGAGAAGCGACACGCAATCAAATCTCAAGTCCTTCCGGACTTCCTGGTACATTGGATGGAGCTGCAGCTGCCAGACACCCCAGACATGTCGCAGTCATGGACAATGCACTTCGACGGCTCCAAGCGCGAAGCCGGAGCAGGGGCAGGGGTCATACTGACCTCCCCGCAAGGCGACAAGATGAAGTACGTTCTTCGGATGAAATTCAGAGCCTCCAACAACGAGGCCGAATACGAAGCCCTCATCCACGGCATGAGGATGGCAAAGATATGCAGCGCAACGCGCCTGGTCATCTACGGTGACTCCAACCTCGTCGTCCAGCAGACGATGAATGAGTGCGACGCACACGCCGAAAACATGATCGCGTACCGCGCGCTCTACAACGCACTCGAAGGCGAATTCGACGGCTGCGAACTTCGGCACGTTGGAAGGGAGAGCAACAAGGAAGCCGATAGACTCGCCAACATCGGCTCCACTTGCGCAAAAGTGCCACCAGGAGTGTTCCTCGAACAGATCTGCGTACCATCCATCAAGCGAAAGTTCCCCAAGGGATCACCCGAAGAAGCAGAACACTCGGGAGATACGCTACCTGAAGGACACGAAGGACCCGAAAAGCTGGACACAGAGGTAGCCATGGTCAACCTAATGCAGGTCATGGCAGTCGAAGAAACTTGGACGCGACCATACCTCCAGTTCTTGATAACCGGAGAATTGCCTGACAGCCCAACAGACGCCCGGCGCATATCTCGCCGGTGAAAAGCCTTCACCATCATCAACGGCGAGTTGTACAAGCGCAACATCACAGGTGTACTTCAACGGTGCGTCACCATCGACAACGGCAAGGCCATACTCCAATACATCCATGAAGGCATCTGCGGCCGCTCCCTTGTCGCTAAAGCTCTACGAGCAGTATTCTACTGGCCAACGGCCATGAGCGACGCAAAGGACATCGTCCGAAGATGCAACGGATGCCAAAGGTTCGCCGACAAACCGCACGCACCTGGGTCCGAGCTCAGACCCATACCTATAGCTTGGCCTTTCGCTCAATGGGGCCTCGACATGATCGGCAAACTGCCAAAATCCTCGAAAGGGGGACACGTCTTCCTCCTGGTTGCAGTCGACAAATTCACCAAGTGGATCGAGGCCATGCCGGTCACCAACCAGAAAGGCAAAACTGCCGTCAAGTTCTTCGAGTCCATTGTCTACAGGTTCGGCGTACCACACAGCATCATCACCGACAACGGATCGAACTTCATCTCCGAAGAATTCTAGGACTTCTGCGAAGGCTTTGGGATCAACATCACGTATGCCTCAGTGGCACACCCGCAAACGAACGGGCAAGTGGAAAAGGCCAACGGCCTAATCGGCGCCGGCATCAAGAAGCGCCTTATGAGCTCACTCGAACAAAAAGCTGGAAACTGGATGAAAGAGCTACCATACGTCCTGTGGAGCTTACGGACTACGCCAAACAGCTCCACCGGCTACACACCGTTCTTCATGGTACACGGAGCCGAGGCGTGCTACCAGCCGAAGTATGCCACCAGGCCCCGCGGGTCGTCGCTTACAGTGAAGCCGAATCAACAATTGCACTTGAAGACGCTGTCGACACACTCGACGAAGCACGGGATATAGCAGCAGCTCGATCAGCGGTGTACCAGCAGAGTCTCCGCAACTACCACAGCCGCCGGCTGCGCCCAAGGTCCTTCGTCGAATGAGACCTCGTCTTACGACTCAAGCAAAAGCGACCGAATAAATTCGAGTCACCATGGGAAGGACCCTACGTCATCACCGAAGTCATCCCAGGTGGCGCCTATTGCCTTAAGCACGTGGAGTCTGGAGTCGCATACTCCAACCCATGGAATATCTCGCACCTGCGACGATTCTATCCGTAGCAACCTACCCCCCTTTTACTTTCAATAAGGCTTTCAGCCAAGGCTATTCAGCCGAACAATGTACCTCCTCCATTACGTTATAAATAAAGCTAAGTGTCTCGCCCCAAAACTTTGGTTCACTATTTTCTGCAACTTTACTGCATGCTACAAACGCACTCGGGGGCTCCCCCCACCTCACGATTTCATCGACTGAGGACCAAACGTGTACACCTGAGTAGCTGACAACGTCAGGCAAACGAAAAGGACACACACTCAATCAAAGCACTGCGTGCTCACAAACAAACAAACCTTTACAACAAAGGGCACAACACGCCCAGCCGAAATATACAAATTTTACATATCTCTCTTTTTACAGGTACTACCTATGTTGAAGAATAACCTGGGCACGCTGCTCAAACAAAGCTACGACCTGTTCGGCATACTGCCTTACAGACGCATGTCCCACTCACCGCCATCAGGGCGAAGAGGCGGCCTAGCGGCCACAGCAGCCAAATCCACGTTAGGCCAGTGCAGCCTCATAAGAGACAATGCAGCCTTCACTCCTGCGACAAGCTGCTGCCGCACCAACTCCTTGACATTGCTTACGTTCCGAAACTTCGACAGAAGACCCGCAAGGCTTGTCGGTACGGCATCCAAAGGGAACATGACGTGCAGCACCGAGGCAAGCGATGTCTGCACTTGGCGGAGCACCCACGAAACTTGATGAACATGATCCTGCACCGTCGCCAGAACTATGGCGCGATCACGATCCATCCAGAAGAAGTCGCCGGCCTCCACGTCCTGTTGAGTCAAGCAATTGACCCGAACAGCGACACGCTACTTTTCTTTCCTCGGAGCAAGATTCGCACCTGCAACAATCGCACAAAATAAGAGTAAGGCCAGCAGGCTCATCCGAAGAACCGAAGCTACAGCTCGAACCAAAGAACAACTTACATTGCAGCTGCTCGGACAGCCGAACCAACTCTGCCATCAAGTACTCCTCTCTGGCTGCACCACGATCCGCCTTGGACTTCCAAACGTCGGCATGACCGCGTAACACGAGCAACTCCCTCTCCAGACTACGCACACGATCCCGAAGGAAAGTGAGACGCGAGGAATCATCCAAGGATGGTCGCAACGATATTGCGGATGGGGCGTCAACAGGATCAGCACCCGAAGGAACCTAGAGCAGCAGCAAAAGAAAGGAACACAGACATTCAGCCAAGGATAGAGCACAACTCAGAGGAATTCATTAAATATATAAGGCCACTACGTGGCACAAGGATGGTGTTTTCTTCAAGATATTTACAACAAAAGTAGACTACAAACTACCCTACGTCTACTACGCCTAAGATGCAGGACCCTGAGTCGCCTCGGAGCAAGACTGCCTAACTTTGGCCCCGCCCTGCTGCCGCAGTGCATACTCAGACAGCAAATCAATGAGCTTGGGCCCATATCGCTTGCAGCGAGCAGAATAGGCAGCAAAGGCTACCTCCGATCCATCCGCAGCCGTCGGCATCCGAGAGGTGATCTGGGGCAGATCCAGCTCCGCTCCAGCCGCCAAGCCCATCGCCAGCCCGACGGACGCGCCGATGCCCTTCTGCTTGCGCTGGGACAAGCTCCTTGTAGAAGCGACCAAGGACCTCTTTCGCCTTGGCAAGGGAGTTGACGACGGTGCTGCAGTGGTCTTCGACCGCCACAGTGGCATCATCTAGAGCACTCCCGTGCTCCAGAGCACCGCGGTCGAACTCGATGCCTGCGGCATCTGAGACAAAAAATAAGAAGAAAAGCATGAAGAAAAGCAGCATAGAAGAAGACCCGAAGAAAAAGAAACAATTACAAAACTAGCACTCACCCAAAATAGCCTTGGCAGCAGCCATGAGCTTCGTCGCCACCTCTCTTTCAAGAGCAGCCGCAACGGTGGCCAGCTGCTCCTCACGATCTACGGCCTCCTGCTGCAGACGCTCCTTCGCTTCGGCTGCCTTAGTCAGCTCTAGCTCGAGGCGTTCTTTTGCGCCAATGGCGGTTTCGGCCTTCTGCTCCGATTGACCAAGGCTCTTTTTGAGAGCGTCGACCTCACAGAGGGAATTGTTATGCTCCTCTGCATTTAAGACAAGCAAGTGTCAAAGAACAGGACCAGGATAAATAAGAGAGGCATTAAAAGACAGATGGATACCTTGAAGCTGCCGAAGGTTCGCCTCCAGCGCCAGGCGCTCTTGCACCAGCCGCTTGGCCTCCTGCACAAAAGGCTGCAGAAAAAGAAATAGCATTAAGAAAAGGGCTTGGGGGCTACGCCCAACACAAAGAAGTAAAAACAAAATTCGCACACGAAGACACTCGGGGGCTCCCCCCGTGACATGAGGCAGAAAAACTTACATTCTCGGATGGCGACTCCGAAGAACCGCCTGCGAAATTCTGAGGCGCAACCACTTGCACCTCCTGCAACGGAGGATCCGGAGCCGCGCCGCCCGAAGTCGCCACCGTCTGAGGCGGAGGAGACGCAATTTTCGACTCCCCCATCATCTCCCGCGCACCACCACTGGAGGAATCATGGGAGGAATGCCTGCATACGAACCAATCAACATAAGCGCAACAACCATGAAGGAAAAAGGACAATACTACAAAAATAAACTTACGAGCCCAAGGAGCTCAGGTCGAAGACAGGAGGAGTCCTTCGGGCTCTCTTCTCCTCCTTCTTTTCTTCCTTCTTCTCCTCCTTTTTCTCTTCCTTCTTCCGCTTCGCTGGCGGGTGCGGCGCTACAGCCCGCACAGGAATGGCAGGAATGGGAGAAGTAGAACCCCCATGACCGTCACTATGACGCTCAAGGCCCAGAGGGTTTCTGGGAGTCGGAGGAGTCGAGGCATCTGAAGACTCGCTGGAGCTCCGTGATTGTTTTCGCGTATGATCCTCACTCGACTCGTCGGCATCCTCCGCCGGAGATCGCGCCGACGGTAGCTCGGACACGGAATCAACCACTTCATTATCCGGGGCATTCGGATACCTTTCGGGCAATGGCGGTGCCATGCCCGGCACTTTGAAGCTCTGCAAATTCAGAAGGAACTTTGTTAGCAAACAAAGGAAATAAAAACACAGCCGATAAAAAGCACTACGTGCACAAATCTACACCTGCGGTACGGCCAACGTCGAAGAAAATGGAGGAGTTAGCGACTTCCCCGGGATTTCTTCTCCGGTTTTGAATTTCAGCAGCACGCGAAGGGCCCTGTCAAGATCCCCCTCGGACATTTTCTCAGCCGAAACCCTCGTCGGATCACGGCGCCTAGAATAAAGAAACATCGGGTGCGCCCTCGCTTGGAGAGGCTGCACCCGACGCTCAAGAAAAGTCCGGATGATGTCCACGTCGTTCACCTCTTTCTCCGGAATCAGCTGGAGATCCTCCACCCGACGGTAAAGGGCCTCTATCTCCACCACCTCACCGTCCAAGATTTGGTTTTTCCAAGACCTTTTTCGCTCAATCATTAGGGAGGGGTCAAAGGGAACAAGACCAAAATCTTGCCCTGGCACTAGGAGTCGCGGATATAAAACCATCGCCTCCGCCAGTACTAGACAGATTCGGACATGGAAAAGGAAAAGAAGAGCAGATTGGGACTAAGGGAGATGATGAAACCCCCAATGGGATACACACCATCCGAACCAGATTGCCTCTTCATGGCATAGAGCTTCCGGAAGAGGCCAAAGTGCGGCTCAATGCCAAGGCAACACTCGCAAAAAGTGATAAAACACGCAATGTGGAGAAGAGAATTGGGAGACAGATGATGAAGTTGAATCCCATAGAAGAAGAGCAGTCCACGGAGGAAGTCGTGGACCGGAAAAGAAAACCCACGCAAAACGAAGGCGAGAAACATAACCCGATACCCAGATGGGGGACGGAGGATTACCTCATTGCCGGGGAGTTTGACGGCCTCCCTATATTGCGGGATCAGGCCCCGCTCGCGAAGCTTGCGGAGATCGCTCTCCCGCGTCTCTGATCGCCGCCAGCCACCATCGGTGACGTGAGTAGCGGCGGTGCCCTTTTTTCCTCCGGCGGCGCTGGTCCCAACCGCAGATGAAGATTTCTTTGTTTTCCCCATTGCGCTACGGCGGCGTCGGCGGTGAAAACGCAGAAAGAACGACGGAAATGTGGAAGGAAATCCCAGCGCGAAGCAAGAATCGCTCGAGCACAAGGAGGCAGTGAACACAAGAACTGGTGTAGTGAAAACAAACCACGTTTTCCCCAATGATTATAACAGCGAAGACGACGAACGACAGCCGTCCATCTAGAAGACCTAACGCCAACGGCAGTTCTAACCGTACACGTGTCAGCATCATAACGAACCGTCGTTACCACGCCGTCCACTACGCGCAGAAATCGAGGAGACGCCGTAATTATCTCCACGCCGCGCGTGACCGGTCAATTCAAAGACAGCAAGTGGGACCCACGTTCGTCCAGTTAAGTCATCTCTGGCGTAGAAGACGCTTGAGGTCATCGACCGTCAGCACTGATGTCATCAAAATCTATACTAGCACCAACTACAATTCTTCGGCTCCACAGCTAAGAGTACTCACTCGAATCTTCGATTCGACTAAATACTCGGGGGCTACTCCTATCAGGAGCGCTGGCCGCGCACCCGGAAGATGAATAACGACAAAGTATTTTCTTCGAGTCCTACGTCGAGTCTACGACTCCACTACGGACTCGGGGGCTACTCCCATAGGGAGGATGGATTTAAGCATCCGAATTTTTTTGAGTCTTACGGACTTAACAACTGAACAATGATTGAACTAAAGTCTCTGCTCGAGTATACGACTCGAACAGACACTCGGGGGCTACTCCCATAGGGAGCGCTAGTCGCGCACCCTATGAATTCTTCGACTGTGATCTTTCATATCAGCACGTAAAAACTTTTTGGCATCTCTGCCCCAACAAGCGCTGAGTGAGCGACAATCTCCTTGGCCACCCGAAACACCTCCGCGGTGACAAATGTTCGGATGCTGCGTCCGCGACGCAAAGATAAGACCTGCAGATATCGTCTGACGGCCTGCCAACGTACATGACTGCGCTCTGCTAGTACAAATCCATGCCAACAGGCGTGATGAAAAATCCCGACGGACCCGTTGGGTACATTAATTAAAATCACTGGAATTCCACTCCTGTAAGTCCTCTGCGGCCTAAGTCGAATTACGCCAGCATATGTTCCGGGTCCGAGTTGAGGGACTCGAACTTGAAGAAGATCGTGTTGTTTCGTCCTAAGACAGTTAACTGACCCTGATCCGTCGGGTAAGTCAGGCACACGCGTCAACAATCCCTACACACATACACTATTAATACATAGTCGCACCCGAAAGATGGAAGAGTCCTCAGCCGAATCTACGATTCGACTGATCACTCGGGGGATACTGACATGGTTATACCCTACGGGTACGTGACTTCAGCATACCTGGTTCAGCCCAAGGAAGGCCCACAGCAGATATACGTTGGCCCATGAAGATTTTCGGGTGGCCAAGGCCCATGACGCCTTCGGATCCTTAGAGAACAAGACTAGCATAGATAGGAAATTCAAAGGGGTAAAACCCTAGAACCTGTAACCAACTAGGACTATGCCCGAAACCTGCCTAAGTCTATATAAAGGCCAGGAGGGCACGTCCTAGATCTCTCGACTCATACTTTCGCACACACCTCCACGCTAGATCGAATCTATGCACCCTGTAACCTTCGGTTCCGCCGTAATCAAGAGCAGACAAGCAGGAGTAGGGTTTTCCCTCCGGGGGCCTGAACCTGGGTAAATCTCGTGTCCCCTGGTTGCTTGTCTGTTAACCGTTCCACGATCTCCAGCATCCCCATCTTCTCCAAAACCCAAGTCCATAACAATGGGCATTGACGAGATTAAACCTCGTCAGATGGTATAAATATTGATAAAACTAACATTTAGTTTAACAAGCACAAACCTATATATGCTAGACTCAAGTATGTGTGCATACAAATGATGCTAAACACGACAAGTAACAAGGTGAGAACAAGATATTGTATTATTTCAAGCACAAAGGTTATTATAATGTAAAGTGCATAAGTAAAGAGTTAGGGTATAGAGATAACCGTGGAACGGGAAGATGATAAGATATCCCGAAGTTCACTTCCAAGAGGAAGCTAATCTGGTGCATGTAACTTCTCCATATTGCATCCTCTTGGATCATTTCACCATGGTTTGTCAATACACCTAAACACACATGAAATACAAGAAAAAAGTAATAAATTTCTAATAAAAACTAAATTTTGTGCAACACTCACATGAAAATAAATGGGAAGAATCAGCGGCGGAGCTTCAGCCTGGCCATCCTAGGCATATTCTTTTCAGAAGATCACCCTTTAAGCTATAACCATAAACAGTCAAATAATCAACAAGAGTACGTGGGCAAACAACGGTCATCCACTAAAAAATTGTATTTTTCCCGGGCTCTCTGCCCGGGCTAGCTTGCCATTGGGAATAAGTGATCATGCATAATAGACACAAGAATTACTAGATGGAGCATGAGATGCATGGTTTTATAAACATCAAGTATGCTTAAAACACTAAATAAAATCCACTCATCAATATCCCATGAGAGGATGGTATCAAGTGGTGATGGTCACCAAAGTTGAGAAGATCAAGTTCAAGATAAGAATATAAGAGGAATCATATTCTTCAAGCTTTGTTGTATATTTTAGGATAATTAAAATATGAAGATGTTCCTAAGTAATACTTTCCATAATGCAATATGTGGGAGTCATTTGAGAGTATTTACCAAGCGAGCACTATCGAGAACTTGAGGCAAGCATTTACATCATCAACGCCTCCACACCGGCCTCCGTCATGAGGGGGGGGGGTAGTACACAGTGGAGGACCTAGGATTTTAGCAAAGGGTATGCCACACCAAAAAAATTGACGTGCCTATTAACAATCAATATTTCCTTATAGAATATATAAAGAAAATAGACGATTATCAAACATTTCAAAATAATTAAATAAAAGTACATTTTACATTCTAATAAAAAAGATAAATTATTGGACACATGAACCATCGAGGTGTTCTAATATTGAACTAAATTCTCATCGTTGTGTGCTAACTTTCCAAATTATTCAACCGTGGTCATTTCGGCAACACTATAATATAAAGCTAGATAGTACTAAAATAAAAATTAAATATATAAAAGGGATGTTACAAAAGGCAGCAAGGAAACATATACAAAATATGCTACAGTATGTAAGAATAATTTTCAGTTGATTAAATTATCTACCATGCTATGCAGCTAGCCCATATACACTACTAAAACGCAGTGTAGAGTCGCTCCAATCATAACATAGGTTAATATTTCCATTGATTAGTCATCTTAGCTAATAGGGTAAGATCCCATTACCAAAATAGCTACGTGTGCGTTGATGCATGCCATTTGCCATAGCAGGCCTGTTGGTTTACAAGTACTACTTAAGACTAAAATGTTGGAGATATGCCCTAGAGGCAATAATAAAAGTAGTTATTATTATATCTTTGTGTTTATGATAAATGTTTACATTCATGCTATAATAGTATTAACCAGAAACATTAATACTTGTGTGATTTGTAAACTAGATTAGAGTCCCTGGTAAAGCCTCTTTATAATACTAGCTTGTTGATTAATAGATGATCGTGATTTCTCGATCATGAACATTGATATGTTATTAATAACAATATCATATCATTAGGAGAATGGTATGATGGACATACTCCTATAGATAAGCGTAGCATAAAGATCAAGTCATTTCAATAGTTTGTTTGCTATAAGCTTTCTGATATATAGTAACCTAATTCCTTCGACCATGAGATCATGCTAATCACCATCACCGGAAGGATGATTTGATGACATCAAACACCACACCGTAACTGGGTGGCTATAAAGGTGGCATTGAGTGTTCGAAAAGTATGGGTTGAGGCACCTGGATCAAGAGTGGGATTTGTCCATCCATATGATGGATAGATATACTCTGGGCCCTCTCGGTGGAATGTCATCCAATTAGCTTACAAGCCTGTGACTGGCTCACAAGGTATCACATATCACGGGAACGAGAAAAGAGTACTTATCGGTAACAAGGTTTAACTAGGTATGCAGCGATACCGACGATCAAAACCTCGGATAAATAAACTATCGTGAGACAAAGGGAAATTGGTATTGTATGTAAGTGGTTCATTCGATCGCAAAGTAATCGTAGAAATATGTGGGAGCCATATGAATTCCCAGATTCCTCTATTGGTTATGGATCGGAGAAGTGTCTCGGTCATGTCCGCATAATTCACGAACCGTAGGGAGACACACTTAAGGATTCGATGTTGTTTAGTAGATATGAAATGTTAGTAGGGATACCGAATGTTGTTCGGATTCTCGGATGGGATCCGGGATATCACGAGGAGATCCGGAATGGTCCGGAGAATAAGATTCATATAAGGAAAGTCCGATTTCGGAGTTCGGGAAAGATTTCGATGTTTTCATCGGAGAGGTTCTAGAAGGTTCACCGATCCGGAAGGAGAATGGTCCATGAATGTGTCATGGGTAAGTGGAATGATTGGATCATATCCTAGGTCACTTGGTTAGGGAATTTGTAAGAGAGAATTAAATCTCTAAATTGAAAGTCAAACGGGAAGTTTGAAAAGTCAAACTGGAACAATGGTTTCCTAGTGGGAGAAGAAATAAGTCCTTCTCTCAATCCAACTTGGGTTTGGGTTTGGATTCAAACCCACCCCTCCCAAGGCTGCCCACCCTCTCATAAATAGAGGGGGAGGGCTGCCCCAACACCATAAGCCCTAGCCCCTCTCCACCAGAGACGCCGCCGCCAGCCGCCGCCAGTCGCCGCTGCCGCGCCGGCGGCGGCCTGTCGCCGCCGCCTAGCCACCGTCGACACCTCCTCCTCCTCCCGGTCTTCTAAACCCTAGGTCACCGGGAAACCCTAGATCCACCATAACTCGCACCGGCTTAGGTGAAGCCCTGCGGGATCTACCCTCTACTTCTGACATCATGCCGTCGTGCTACCGGAATCGCGAGGGGAGAACTACAACCTACGCTGCCTGTTGGAACAAGGGAGAGGAAGGTCTTCATCGAGTACCAAACGTGTGACCGACTGCGGAAGCGCTGCCGAAACGCAGGGCCGGAAGGATCGTCTACGCGATCTTGAGATTGGCAAGTGTACGACTACATCACCCACGAGAATCTGCTCTCGTTAACCGCTTTGGAATCTTCGATGGTGAGTGCTTCTATCGACTCATTGCTACAATCTAGTAGATAGATCTTGGCTTGTTTGTGTGCATGCGGTAGAAGTTTTTTGTTTTCCATGCTACGAACCCCTATAGTGGTATCAGAGCCGTGTCTATATGTAGATCTGTTTCACGAGTAGAACACAGTGGTCATTGTGTGCGGTGGTGCTTTTATTATCAATTGCTTTTTGTGTACTTTACATCTTGCGGTATGATGGGATGAAGCGGCCCGGGCTAACCTTACATGACATCGTTCATGAGACTTGCTCCACGCTTAACATGCAACTTGTATTGCATAAGTGGCTTTGCGGGTGTCTGTCTCTCCCATCATAGTATAGATTCAATTTACAACGAGCACTTGATAGTTCAAACATCAACGTTGTGGTTCTTGTTCGTAAGTTAGAACGACACTTATTGAAAGCCCCAAACCACGTAAAATGCAAACAAAATTAGAGGCGTCTAACTTTGTTTTGCAGGGGTGTGTTGTGATGTGATATGGCCATGATTGTGATTATATATGATGTATGCAATGTTCCTTATTGTAAGTTGGCAACCGACAAGAGCCATATGGTTGTCTTTTAAATTCCGTTAAGACCTGTGTGTCTATTCAAAGTAGTTGTAATAGTTGATGCTGGTGGACGACAACCATGAAGCGGCGCCATTGACCTTGACACCACACCGGTGATGATGGAGATCATGTTCGTGCTTGAAGTTGGAGATCGGAAGCACAAGAAGAAAGACCATATCACATCACATATTATGAATTGCATGTGATGTTAATCCTTTTATGCATCTTGCATTGCTTAGTTTACGATAGTAGAATTATAAGATGATCCCTCAAGCACACAATTTCAAGTTTTAAAGTGTTCATCCTTAGTAAGCACCGTTGCTAAAGCTCGTTGTTTCGAAGCACCACGTGATGATCGGGTATGCTAGATTCTGCGAGTGTATACAACGTGAGCAAGCCAGATTTGCTCATGCGGAAGCTAAGGTTTGACCTTGACGAGCCTAGCATGTACAGACATGGTCTCGGAACACGGATCACTGAAAGGTAAAGCATGAGTCATATAGTAGATATGATGAACATGTTGATTGTTCGCCATTGAAGCTACATCAACTCTCGTGATGATCGGTTTTTGATGTGGTGGATTTGGTTCATGTGATCACTAAAACAATGTGAGTGATATTTTTTTGAGTGGGAGTTTACCTAGATTAATTTAACTATTAATTAGAACTCAATTTGTCATAAACTTAGTCTAAACTATTGCAAATATGTTGTAGATCAATAGCGGCCCCTACCATCAATTTTAATGCTTTCGTAGAGAAAGAAAAGTTGAAAAACAATGGAAGCAACTTCGCGGATTGGTTCCGCAATTTGAGGATTGTCCTCAATGCTGGTAATTTGACCTATGTGCTGGATGCACCGCTGGGTAACCCGCCTGCTGTTGATGCTACCGATGAGGTAAAGAATGTTTTCCTCGCTCGGAAGAATCAGTACTCCACAGTTCAGTGTGCTATCTTGTATGGTTTGGAATCGAAGCTTCATAAAAGGTTTGAGAACCATGACCCACATGATATTGTCCGTGAACTTAAAATGATATTTGAGGCTCACGCGACAGTTGAGAGTTATGAGGCTTCTGAAAAGTTCTTTAACTGCAAGATGGAAGAGGGAAGCTCCGTTAGTGAGCACGTGCTTAAGATGTCTGGGCACGCAAGCAAGCTTCAAAGCTTAGGTATAGTGATTCCTAATGCTTTGGGGATTCACCGTGTCCTCCAATCACTACCACCAAGTTACAAGAACTTTGTGATGAACTACAATATGCAAAACATGGACAAGTCGTTGCCCGAACTATTCTCCATGTTAAAGTCTGCATCAGTGGAGATCAAGAAAGAGCACCAAGTGTTGTTGGTTAATAAGACCACCAAATTCAAGAAGCAAGGCAAGTCTAATAAAAAGGGAAACTTCAAGAAGGGCGGTAAGAAAGTTACCGCGCCGGCGAAGAAGACCAAGGCTGGGCCTAAGCCTGATACTGAGTGCTTTTACTGCAAGGGAGAGGGTCACTGGAAGCGCAATTACCCTAACTACTTGGCGGATTTGAAGAACGACAACATCAAGAAGAAAGGTATATCCGATATACATGTTATTGATGTGTATCTCACTAATACTCGTAGTAGTGCCTGGGTATTTGATACTGGTTCGGTTCCTCATATTTGTAACTCAAAACAGGTGCTGCAGAATAAACGGAAGCTAGCGAGGAACAAGGTGACGATGCGCGTTGGAAATGGATCAAAGTTTGATGTGATCGCGGTCAGCACGCTACCTCTTCATCTACCATCGAGATTAGTTTTATGCTTAAATAATTGTTATTTGGTGTCTGCGTTGAGCATGAACATTATATCGAGATCATGTTTATTGCGAGACGGTTACTTATTTAAGTCCGAGAATAATGGTTGTTCGATTTATATGAGTAATATGTTTTATGCACATGCACCTTTGATAGATGGTCTATTCTTATTGAATCTCGATCGTAGTAATACACACATTAATAACATTGAAGCTAAACATTTGAAATTGAGCGATAACTCGACCTATATGTGGCACTGTCGTCTTGGTCATATTGGAGTGAAGCGTATGAAGAAACTCCATTCTCATGGACTTCTTGAATCACTTGATTTTGAATCACTTGAAAGATGCGAAGCATGCCTGATGGGTAAAATGACTAAGACTCCATTTTCTGGTATGATGGAGCGAGCTACGGACTTATTGGAAATCATACATACCGATGTGTGTGGCCCTATGAGTGTATCATCGCGCTGTGGTTATCGTTATGTTCTTAACTTCACGGATGACTTGAGTAGATATGTATATATCTATTTCATGAAACATAAGTCCGAAACTTTCAAGAAGTTTAAGGAATTTCAAAGTGAGGTAGAGAATCAACGTAACAAGAAGATTAAATTTCTACGATCTGATCGTGGAGGTGAATATCTAAGTTACGAGTTTGGCGAGCATTTAAAGAAATGCGGAATACTTTCACAATTGACACCGGCGGGAACACCACAGCGTAATGGTGTGTCTGAATGTCATAATCGAACTCTCTTAGGTATGGTTCGTTCTATGATGTCACTTACAGATTTACCGCTATCGTTTTGGGGTTATGCATTAGAAACAGTCGCATTCACTTTAAATAGGGCACCATCTAAATCCGTTGAAACGACACCGTATGAATTATGGTTTGGGAAGAAACCTAAGTTGTCGTTCCTTAAAGTTTGGGGTTGTGAAGCTTATGTAAAGAAGTTACAGCCCGACAAGCTTGAACCCAAAGCGGAAAAATGCGTCTTCATAGGATACCCAAAGGAAACTATTGGGTATACCTTCTATCATAGATCCGAGGGCAAAATCTTCGTTGCCAAGAATGGATCCTTTCTAGAGAAGGAGTTTCTCTCGAAAGAAGTGACTGGAAGGAAAGTAGAACTCGACGAGGTTGTTGAACCTTCTCTCGAACTTGCGAGTAGCACAGCACCGGAAGTAGTTCCTGTGGCGCCTACACCAATAAGAGAGGAAGCTAATGATGTTGATCATGAAACTTTGGTTGAAGTTACTATAGAACCTCGCAGGTCGACGAGAACTCGTACCACTCCTGATTGGTATGATCCCGTTATAAGTGTCATGTTGGTGGATAACACCGATGACCCTGCAACATATGATGAAGCGATGATGAGCCCAGATTCCAATAAATGGCAAGAAGCCATGAAATCCGAGATTGGATCCATGTACGAAAACCAAGTATGGACTTTGGTGGACTTACCGGATGGCCGGAAGGCTGTCGAGAATAAATGGATTTTCAAGAAGAAAACAGATGCTGATGGTAATGTTACTGTATATAAAGCTCGACTTGTCGCAAAAGGGTTTCGACAAATTCAAGGAGTTGACTACGATGAGACTTTCTCACCAGTAGTGAAGCTAAAGTCTGTGAGGATTATGTTAGCAATCGCTGCATATTATGATTATGAGATATGGCAGATGGACGTTAAAACGGCGTTCCTCAATGGATACATTGATTAAGAGTTGTATATGATGCAACCCAAAGGTTTTGTCGACCCTAAAGATGCTAACAAGGTATGCAAACTTCAACGGTCCATATATGGATTGGAGCAAGCATCCCGAAGTTGAAATCAACGTTTTGATAAGGTGATCAAAAGCTTTGGTTTTATACAAACTTATGGAGAAGCTTGTATTTACAATAAAGTGAGTGGCAGCTCTGTAGCATTCTTAATACTGTATGTTGATGACATATTGTTGATTGGGAATGATGTAGACCTTCTTAATAGTGTCAAGGATTATTTGAATAATAGTTTTTCAATGAAAGATCTTGGCGAAGCAACTTACATATTAGGCATAAAGATTTATAGAGATAGATCGAGACGCCTAATATCATTGTCACAGAGTACATATTTGGACAAAGTTCTAAAGAGGTTTGGAATGGAAGATAGCAAGAAAGGGTTCTTGCCCATGTTGCCCAATACGACCTTGAGTAAAACTCAAATTCCTGCAACGGCAGAAGATAGAGAAAGGATGAGTAAGACTCCCTTTGCGTCAGCCATAGGATCTCTTATGTATGCCATGCTATGTACTAGACCCGACATTGCATATGTTGTTAGTTTGACTAGCAGATATCAAAGTGATCCAGGAGTGGATCATTGGACAACGGTCAAAAACATCCTTAAGTACTTGAGGAAAACTAAGGATATGGTTCTTTCTTATGGGTGATGAACAACTCGTTGTTAATGGTTACACCGATGCTAGTTGGAACACCGATACGGATGATTCTAAATCTCAATCTGGATACGTATTTACTTTGAATGGTGCAGCGGTTAGCTGGAAAAGTGCAAAGCAAAGCGTTGTGGCGAGATCTTCAACTGAATCGGAATACATAGCTGCTTCGGAGGCTTCACAAGAGGCGATATGGACGAAGGAGTTCATTACAGAGCTTGCTGTGGTTCCAAGTGCGCTGGACCCTATGTCTATCTATTGTGATAACATGGGCGCCATAGCCAATGCGCAAGAACCAAGGTCACACAAGAAGCTGAAGCATATCAAGCTACGTTTTCATGCTATTCGAGAGCATGTCCAAGATGGTGACATAAAGATTTGCAAAGTACACACAGATCTGAATGTGGCGGATCCGTTGACTAAACCTCTCCCGAGGGCAAAACATGACCAGCACCAAACCACCATGGGTGTTCGGTATATTACCATGTAATCTAGATTAGTTGACTCTAGTGCAAGTGGGAGACTGTTGGAGATATGCCCTAGAGGCAATAATAAAAGTGGTTATTATTATATCTTTGTGTTTATGATAAATGTGTACATTCATGCTATAATAGTATTCTCCGGAAACATTAATACTTGTGTGATTTGTAAACTAAATTAGAGTCCCTGGTAAAGCCTTTTTATAATACTAGCTTGTTGGTTAATATATGATCGTGGTTTCTCGATCATGAACATTGAGATGTTATTAACAATAAGACCATATCATTAGGAGAATGGTATGATGGACATACTCCTATAGATAAGCGTAGCATAAAGATCAAGTCATTTTAATAGTTCAATTGCTATAAGCTTTCTAATACATAGTAACATAATTCCCTCGACCATGAGATCATGCTAATCACCATCACCGGAAGGATGCTTTGATGACATCAAACACCACACCATAACTGGGTGGCTATAAAGGTGGCATTGAGTGTTCGGAAAGTATGGGTTGAGGCACATGGATCAAGAGTGGGATTTGTCCATCCATATGACAGATAGATATACTCTAGGCCCTCTCGGTGTAATGTCATCCAATGAGCTTGCAAGCATGTGACTGGCTCACAAGGGATCACATATCACGGGAACGAGAAAGGAGTACTTATCGGTAACGAGGTTGAACTAAGTATGCAGAGATACCAACGATCAAAACCTCGGATAAGTAAACTATCGTGAGACAAAGGGAAATTGGTATCATATGTAAGTGGTTCATTCGATCGCAAAGTAATCGTAGAAATATGTGGGAGCCATATGAATTTCCAGATTTCTTTATTGGTTATTGATCGGAGAAGTGTCTCGGTCATGTCCGCATAATTCACGAACCGTAGGAAGACACACTTAAGGATTCGATGTTGTTTAGTAGATATGGAATGTTGTAGGGATACCGAATGTTGTTCGGAGTCTCGGATGGGATCCGGGATATCACGAGGAGATCCAGAGTGGTCCGGAGAATAAGATTCATATAAGGAAAGTCCGATTCCGGAGTTCGGGAAAGTTTCTGATGATTTCATCGGAGAGGTTCTAGACGGGTCTAGAAGGTTCACCGGTCCATAGGGAGAATGGTCCATGAATGTGTCATGGGTGAGTGGAATGATTGGATCATATCCTAGGTCACTTGGTGTGTGCATTTGCAAGAGAGAGTTAAAGCTCTAAATTGAAAGTCAAACGGGAAGTTTGAAAAGTCAAACTGGAACAATAGTTTCCTAGTGGGAGAAGAAACAAGTCCTTCTCTCAATCCAACTTGGGTTTGGGTTTGGATTCAAACCCACCCCTCCCAAGGCTGCCCCCCTCTCATAAATAGAGGGGGAGGGCTGCCCCAAAGCACACAAGCCCTAGCCCCTCTCCCTGCACACGCGCCACCGCCGCGCCGCCGCGCCTCCACCTCGCACCGCCACCGGTCCGTCGCCGTCTCCCTAGCCGCTGCCGACGCCTCCTCCTCCTCCTCCCGGTCTTCTAAACCCTAGATCACCGAGAAAACCTAGATCCACCATAACTCGCACCGGTTTAGGCGAAGCCCTGCGGGATCTTCCCTCTACTTCCGACACCATGTCGTCGTGTTGCAGGAATCACGAAGGGAGAATTACAACCTCTACTGCCTGCTGGAATAAGGAAGAGGAAGGTCTTCATCGTGTATCGAACGTGTGACCGACTGCGGAAGCGCTACCAGAACGCAGCGCCGAAAGGATCGTCTACGCGATATTGAGATCGGCAAGTGTACGACTACATCACCCACGAGAATATGCTCTCGTTAACCGCTTTGGAATCTTCGAGGGTGAGTGCTTCTATCGACTCGTTGTTAGAATCTAGTAGATAGATCTTGGCTTGTTTGTGTGCATGCGGTAGAATATTTTTGTTTTCCATGCTACGAACCCCTACACTTACCTTCACAGCTGACTTGAGTAGGTATGGTTATATCTATTTCATGAAACATAAGTCCGAAACTTTCGAGAAGTTTAAGGAATTTCAAAGAGAGGTAGAGAATCAACATAACAAGAATATTAAATTTCTACAATCTGATCGTAGAGGTGAATATCTAAGTTACGTGTTTGGCGAGCATTTGAAGAAATGTGGAATACTTTCACAATTGACACCGCCGGGAACACCACAACGTAATGGTGTGTCCGAACGTCGTAATCGAACTCTCTTAGATATGGTTCGTTCTATGATGTCACTTACAGATTTACCGCTATCATTTTGAGGTTATGCATTAGAAACAACCGCATTCACTTTAAATAGGGCACCATCTAAATCCATTGAAAAGACACCGTATGAATTATGGTTTGGGAACAAACCTAAATTGTCGTTACTTAAAGTTTGGGGTTGCGAAGCTTATGTAAAGAAGTTACAGCCCGACAAGCTTGAACCCAAAGCGGAAAAATTCGTCTTCATAGGATACCCGAAGGAAACTATTGGGTATACCTTCTATCATAGATCCGAGGGCAAAATCTTCGTTGCCAAGAATGGATCCTTTATAGAGAAGGAGTTTCTCTCAAAAGAAGTGATTGGAAGGAAAGTAGAACTCGACGAGGTTGTTGAACCTTCTCTCGAACTTGCGAGTAGCGCAGCACCGGAAGTAGTTCCTGTGACACCTACACCAATAAGAGAGGAAGCTAATGATGTTGATCATGAAACTTCGGTTGAAGTTACTACAGAAAATCGCAGGTCAACGAGAACTCGTACCACTCCTGATTGGTATGATCCCGTTATGAGTGTCATGTTGGTGGACAACACCGATGACCCTGCGACATATGAGGAAGCGATGATGAGCCCAGATTCCAATAAATGGCAAGAAGCCATGAAATCCGAGATTGGATCCATGTACGAAAACCAAGTATGGACTTTGGTGGACTTACCGGATGGCCGGAAGGCTGTCGAGAACAAATGGATTTTCCAGAAGAAAATAGATGCTGATGGTAATGTTACTGTCTATAAAGCTCGACTTGTCGCAAAAGGGTTTCGACAAAT
Organism: Avena atlantica; assembly: GCA_910589765.1. Lineage (NCBI taxonomy): Eukaryota > Viridiplantae > Streptophyta > Magnoliopsida > Poales > Poaceae > Avena > Avena atlantica. The sequence goes on along the minus strand of OU342739.1, from coordinate 509,522,407 downwards.
TCAAGGAGTTGACTACGATGAGACTTTCTCACCGGTAGCGAAGCTAAAATCTATGAGGATTATGTTAGCAGTCGCTGCATATTAGGATTATGAGATATGGCAGATGGATGTCAAAACGGCGTTCCTCAATGGAGACATTGATGAAGAGTTGTATATGGTACAACCCAAAGGTTTTGTCGATCCTAAAGATGCTAACAAGGTATGCAAACTTCAACGATCCATTTATGGATTGAAGCAAGCATCCCGGAGTTGGAATCAACGTTTTGATAAGGTGATTAAAAGCTTTGGTTTTATACAAACATATGGAGAAGCTTGTATTTATAAGAAAGTGAGTGGGAGCTCTGTAGCATTCTTAAAACTATATGTAGATGACATATTGTTGATTGGGAATGATGTAGACCTTCTTAATAGTGTCAAGGATTATTTGAATAATAGTTTTTCAATGAAAGATCTTGGTGAAGCAGCTTACATATTAGGCATAAAGATTTATAGAGATAGATCGAGACGCCTAATATCATTGTCACAGAGTACATATTTGGACAAAGTTCTAAAGAGTTTTGGAATGGAAGATAACAAGAAAGGGTTCTTGCCCATGTTGCCCAATACGACCTTGAGTAAAACTCAAAGTCCTGCAACGGCAGAAGATAGATAAAGGATGAGTAAGACTCCCTATGCCTCGGCCATAGTATCTCTTATGTATGCCATGCTATGTACAAGACCCGACATTGCATATGTTGTTAGTTTGACTAGCAAATATTAAAGTGATCCAGGAGTGGATCATTGGAAAGCGGTGAAAAACATCCTTAAATACTTGAGAAGAACTAAGGATATGATTCTTTCTTATGAGGTGATGAACAGATCGTTGTTAATGGTTACACCGATGCTAGTTGGAACACCGATCCGGATAATTCTAAATATCAATCTGGATATGTATTTACTTTGAATGGTGCAGCAGTTATCTTGAGGAGTGCAAAGCAAAGCGTTGTGCCGAGATCTTCAACTAAATCGGAATACATAGCTGCTTCAGAGGTTTCAAAAGAGGTGATATGGATGAAGGAGTTCATTACAGAGCTCGGTGTGGTTCCAAGTGCATTGGACCCAATGTCTATCTATTGTGATAACATGGGAGCCATAGCCAATACGCAAGAACCAAGGTCACACAAGAAGCTGAAGCATATCAAGCTACGTTTTCACGCTATTCGAGAGCATGTCCAAGATGGTGACATAAAGATTTGCAAAGTACACACAAATCTGAATGTGGCGGATCCGTTGACTAAACCTCTCCCGAGGGCAAAACATGACCAGCACCAAACCGCCATGGGTGTTCGGTATATTATCATGTAATCTAGATTAGTTGACTCTAGTGCAAGTGGGAGACTGTTGGAGATATGCCCTAGAGGCAATAATAAAAGTAGTTATTATTATATCTTTGTGTTTATGATAAATGTTTACATTCATGCTATGATAGTATTAACCGGAAACATTAATACTTGTGTGATTTGTAAACTAGATTAGAGTCCCTGGTAAAGCCTCTTTATAATACTAGCTTGTTGATTAATAGATGATCATGGTTTCTCGATCATGAACATTGAGATGTTATTAATAACAAGATCATATCATTAGGAGAATGGTATGATGGACATACTCCTATAGATAAGCGTAGCATCAAGATCAAGTCATTTCAATAGTTCGTTTGCTATAAGCTTTCTGATACATAGTAACCTAATTCCTTCGACCATGAGATCATGCTAATCACCATCACCGGAAGGATGATTTGATGACATCAAACACCACACCGTAACTGGGTGGCTATAAAGGTGGCATTGAGTGTTCGGAAAGTATGGGTTGAGGCACCTGGATCAAGAGTGGGATTTGTCCATCCATATGACGGATAGATATACTCTGGGCCCTCTCGGTGGAATGTCATCCAATTAGCTTGCAAGCCTGTGACTGGCTCACAAGGTATCACATATAACGGGAACGAGAAAAGAGTACTTATCGGTAACGAGGTTGAACTAGGTATGCAGAGATACCGACGATCAAAACCTCGGATAAATAAACTATCGTGAGACAAAGGGAAAATGGTATTGTATGTAAGTGGTTCATTCGATCGCAAAGTAATCATAGAAATATGTGGGAGCCATATGAATTTCCAGATTCCTCTATTGGTTATTGATCGGAGAAGTGTCTCGGTCATGTCCGCATAATTCACGAACCGTAGGGAGACACACTTAAGGATTCGATGTTGTTTAGTAGATATGGAATGTTAGTAGGGATACCGAATGTTGTTCGGATTCTCGGATGGGATCTGGGATATCACGAGGAGATCCGGAATGGTCCGGAGAATAAGATTCATATAAGGAAAGTCCGATTTCGGAGTTCGGGAAAGATTCCGATGTTTTCATCGGAGAGGTTCTAGAAGGTTCTAGAAGGTTCACCGATCCGGAAGGAGAATGGTCCATGAATGTGTCATGGGTAAGTGGAATGATTGGATCATATCCTAGGTCACTTGGTGTGGGCATTTGTAAGAGAGAATTAAATCTCTAAATTGAAAGTCAAACTGGAATAATGGTTTCCTAGTGGAAGAAGAAATAAGTCCTCTCAATCCAACTTGGGTTTGGGTTTGGATTCAAACCCACCCCTCCCAAGGCTGCCCACCCTCTCATAAATAGAGGGGGAGGTCTGCCCCAACACCACAAGTCCTAGCCCCTCTCCACCCGAGCCGCTGCCGCCGCTGACCCGCCGCCAGCCGCCGCCGCCGACACCTCCTCCTCCTCCCGGTCTTCTAAACCCTAGATCACCGGGAAACCCTAGATCCACCATAACTCGCACCAGCTTAGGTGAAGACCTACGGGATCTACCCTCTACTTCCGACACCACGCCGTCGTGCTGCCGGAATCGCGAGGGGATAACTACAACCTCCGCTGCCTGCTGGAACAAGGGAGAGGAAGGTCTTCATCAAGTACCGAACGTGTGACCGACTGCGGAAGCGCTGCCGAAACACAGCGCCGGAAGGATCGTCTACGCGATCTTGAGATCGGCAAGTGTACGACTACATCACCCACGAGAATCTGCTCTCGTTAACCACTTTGGAATCTTCGAGGGTGAGTGCTTATATCGACTCGTTGCTACAATCTAGTAGATAGATCTTGGCTTGTTTGTGTGCATACGGTAGAAATTTTTTGTTTTCCATGCTACGAACCCCTACATAAAACTCATCTTGATAAACATCCAACAAAATTAGTGACCAAAGACAAATTGGATGGTCACCAATAATTGTCCCTGAGCGAGACATGTTGCATTGCCGCAGGATCCATGCATTAGATCAGCTTGTTTACCGCTAGCTGCGTAGGCTTGCATGGCTGGGTAGCAGGGTATACCTTGGCATATGCGGCATATCCTTTAGGTCCGCCGCTGGTAATACACCCACTGGATTATGGGTTTGTGGTGGTAAATTGATCTGATCTCTCTATGTATTATCATTATAGTAATTCGTATGAGCTACCATGCATGATTACGATGATATAAATGTAATTCCTATGGTGAATATTGTGGTATGAGATGATACATGTTATGCCTTTACTATAGATGTATTCTTATGCCTAATGCATTGGTTTGGTTATTTTATGTCAGGAGTTTATCATGATAATGCCTTGTTTGACCATGTAATGTGGTGTTTTAGGTAGATAAGAAGGGTGAGATATGCACGACAAATAAAACCTTTGCATTAGTGTTCTAGTGTGTTTTTATATAAATGAGTATTATGTATGTAGATATGTGTAGTAGTGGAGGGTGTAGCCAAGTGATAGAAATGGTACCGCTATGTGACACCTAGCACCGAATCCTTTAGTATACGCGCATCTTGAGATAAAAGGAGAGAAGTACTCGTGGCCCAAGTGACACAAATGACACACCGAGTGACACAACACATATAAGTTTACTTCTTAATTGTGTGTTTAGGACATGTATCTCATATAAACATTAGCCATTAAAGCATGATAATTATATGTATTTTACCATCCATAACATGATCACCACTATTGTTAGAGTGAGAAGATCCAGGGAACCTACTGCACTTTATTTTCTTGCATTGAACTAATCTCCATTGTTTTCTTAGTTTTTAGTGCATAAACATATAGAATTATGACACTTTAGTTGGAGTGAATAAATAACTTTAACTTCCTACTTCTGTGGCTGGATACCCATATTTTCACATTGAAAGGTGTTGCAGCTATCCATTGTACATGGGGTTATCATCAAGATACACCACTTTGCTCTTCCATGCCACAATGATCTCACCCTTCTTTTCAGCAACTGACAAACAGAAATAATAATCACAATTTGTGCCTAGGGTCTCTATTACAATATAATGAATTACAACTGATAATTTGGTCTCTTGCAAGCATATAATGGATGCATCCGTCATATCAACTACACTACTAACATCAATGTGTGTCGTTGTTTAGGCCTCTCATGTTACACACCATAGTCTTAGGTTCGTAAGACATTGAGAAGTCTTTACACCATAGATAGATGGAAGTGTGGTGGTCACGCCTCAACTAGGTGACCACCTGACGGCCCCGAGAGAGGTAGAGAGCAACCTTTAATAATGGAGCATCCACATGTAGATCTCCATCACCGCTTCGATCATGTCGTCTGTCAACTATTGATTATCCATCCTGTGATAAGTTTTGGAGCTGCCTGAGAAGGTTCCTCATCTTGCGCTGAGCTCGCCTAGTTGGCTCAAACGAAAGAATTTCACAAAAAAACACTTTTGGATAGACCTGCCTCTAGGAGACTAGGACGCTGCCCTCTACATGGTAGCATCGCTCTGACGAGAGCGTGGCACGTGGATCAGAGCGGACGTTTTCGTAGCACCATGGTTTGGGGCATTACTATCTTTAGGCTAGCGTCGGGAGCGAAGTTCTAACGTCTCCATCGAGCCTTGCACGATCTCACCGATGTCTCATCTCTCTAGTGGCTTTCATGAGGCGTTGCAACTCCTATCGATCATAAAGGGGATATGCTCTGCACATCGGGCTAGATCCTTGCTCCTTGACCCTTGCGACGAGTGGTGCGCCGCCAATAACCCCATGTCCTTGCGCTGCTACCATGCCACATGCCAGGCGGTGTGCCGCCTCACATCGTCAAATTAATGTGTCAGATATGATATGATATGATTTCTATTTTGTTCAAAGTGTATTTTTGTGTCTTGTATAAAAAGACAAATTCAGATGTTCCAAGATGAATTTTTTTTTGTCTTTTTACAAGTCACATAAATTTATTTTTCAAAAACTTGAGTATGAACCCAAAATTTTAGAATGTACACACGAAATTTTCTTTCAGTCTATTTAGCATTTTAAAAATGATTTATATTTTTGTTTCATAATAAGTTTATTTGCAATCGCGAGACAAAACACACACTCAAACAAAATGTTTTTATTCTACAGAAACTAAAGCTGTCAAAAAGGTGTTCTGCTCACAGGTAAAAGGAACTGAACCAGGCGACGGCGGCAGCTCGTCGTTTATATCCATCCTAGCGCTCGCCTCCTCCGACATCACATCGCGGTTTGCCTCGCGCGCACCACCGAACCCAAACCGCAGCTTGCTTCCTCGCAAGCACGCACACACCGCCGGCCCAGCGGAGCGGCGCGGTCTCCAAACCCAACCGCGGAGGGGGCCCCGATTCCGGCGTCCTGGTGCGAGCTGGCAGCTGGGAGGAGCACCGAAGGGAATGACGGGCGCGGCGAGGAAGAAGCTGGTGGGGCGGTACGAGGTGGGGCGGACCATCGGGCAGGGGTCGTTCGCCAAGGTGAAATTCGCGGTGGACACCGACACGGGCGCCCCCGTCGCCATGAAGGTGCTCGACAAGGCCACCATCCTCAACCACCGCATGCTGCAACAGGTAGCCAGCCGCCCCTCCCTTCTCCTCTCGTCTCACCCGTTCTCAATTCTCGGCAGCACGAATCCAAATCAAACTCGTCCTGCTCCCTCTTCCCCTCCCCGTCCCAGCTTTGATCTGGTATCCTACAGTAGCAATTTGGATAATTCGCTGTATATTCCGCGCGATTCATGGCAGTTTCAATGATTCGCTGTATATTCCGTGCGATTAGCGGCAGTTTCAAGAAGCCGCAGTATATTCCGTGCGATTTTGGGGCGAGAAAGGTCGGGGATGCGTCTGCTAGTGGAATATGCCACCGGAATAATGCGCGCCACGCAGTAGGAGCAAAGTTGTGCGGGGGTGCCGTCATCTGAGTATCTGACCCTTGTCTCTTTCTGTTCGATTTGAGTTCTTACTTTCCTGGTTCGGACCATCTGGAACATCATTTTGAGAAATTGTAGGATATTATATGAACTGGAGTTGAGATATGGTGGGTGGATAATATACCCAAAAGCGGATGCTATGTCAAATAGTTTGTGTAAAAGGTGGGGATTCGGGTCTCTATATTTACAGGAATGCTAGAAAGATTGGCTTCGCTGTGACTGTTAATTTGAAGGCTGCTTTGGGGTATTATTTCACTGATAATCCGAACAAATTTTATGGACTCCAAAAATACCACCATCCCATCCAATGATAGCTTCAGGAAAGTTTACATCTTCGTTTCAATGTTTACACTGTGACTCACTTCTCATGCTTTTTGACAGATCAAAAAGGAAATATCAATAATGAAGATTGTAAGGCATCCAAACATAGTTAGGCTAAACGAGGTATACTGAACATCTACTTTCTGTTGTCTCTGTACGACTTCTTTTAGTCACTAAAATTATTATGTTACATATTTTATCCTTCTGTGTCGCTATCTTGTAGGTTTTAGCTGGACAGACAAAGATATATATAATCTTGGAGCTTATGACTGGAGGCGAGCTATTCGATAAAGTAGTAAGAAGCCTGTCATCTACTGAGCACTTCATTGTTGATTATATATTTTAGCAGATGTATATTGTGACCAGAATTTGTGATAGTTGACTCACTTCGTTTTTCTTGAAAACCATGACTATGTTTAGGAGTATATTTATATGCTTCAAACAATGAAGCTAATGAACAACTGTTTGCCCACTTGAACCCTATCAAACCAAAAGTTAATCCCGATGGTGTTTCCATAGTTCACCCATATATCAGAAAATTGCTATTTATTAAATATTAACTTAGATTCTGGATAAGGTGATTATATGCTCCAAATAGCCAGTAGTAAGCTTTCCTGGAAATGCTTGCACAATACAGTTTCTAAAGTAAATGCAGAGTTCTGAACAATTCATTGGCAACCACAAATGTTTTAGGACCAATCTCAAAAGATAAACAAGTAGGTTACAATTTCTGTGTTGTGTATAGAAGTACTCTGTGATTTACTATTGTGTACTTTATTCAAATCTTACATTTTTCACCATCAAATATTTGTAGGCCCGCCAAGGTAAACTTCGTGAAAATGAAGCTAGGAAGTACTTCCAGCAGCTTATTGATGCCATTGATTATTGCCATAGCAAAGGAGTTTATCATAGAGATCTGAAGGTCTGTTCAAGTGATGCATGTGTCACTTTCTTTTGTCTTGTTCTCTCATTGCATTTTATCATGCGTGACAATTTTAATCTACTTTTGTAGCCTGAAAACCTGCTTCTTGATTCACGTGGGAACTTAAAAGTTTCCGATTTCGGACTTAGCACACTGTCGCAAAACGTGAGTAAAGGGATTTCTTTTGTTGACAATGTCTACTTATTTTACTGTGCGAATTAAGAGTTCTTATTTTTGGGGGTTCCAGGGAGGAGGCCTTCTTCACACAACATGTGGCACACCAAATTACATTGCTCCTGAGGTATGTGATGCTTCTTCTGTTTTCAGCCTAAACATGAAGTGGCTTCTGACACATGTTCTACCAAAACATGAAGGAAAATACAATTAAAAAAAAGAGCTACTTACACAGAACCACAACCCCAAGGGTACTTATAACACTGAACGACAACTTTTGGACTTTGTTTTCCATAGAACCACAACTTTAGAGCTAACCATCAACACAGAACCAGAATCTCCTGTTTATCTCCATCTGACACAAAAAGACATAGTTGGCCCACATGTCAGCGCTGCCATGGCCGAAACAGCCCACCCTGGCTCCAGGGGACTCGCACTGCACTCTAATTGGGCGAGCCGAACAGTTTGGAACTTCTCTCTCGAAGCCACGCTTGGAGGCGACAACAGCAATGGCAGCACGCTGCGAAGCGAGCGTAGTGCCGCCGCCGTGAAAGGGGTGCTGTCCTCATTGAATAACTCCGGGGCATGAAATTCACCAGTACTCCTTCGCTTGCCCCCGTCGTAACTTTTGGTTTCCAATGGAAAGAAACAAGAGATATTAGTTCTGCGTGTTTGCTCTAGAGATGTGGTTTTCTAAAATCAAGTCCAAGAGTTGTCGTTAAGTTCAATAAGTGCCCCAGGAGTTGTGGTTCTGTGTAATAACCTCTAAAAAAGAACGGATGTTCGTAGGGTACATAACTAATTGTTAGCTATAATTTCAGAAGTTCTGTTTTAATTTCATAAAGAAATCACCAAGGCGTTAGGGCTGTGCAGTGATTGAGAATACACTCCCTTTTTCTGAATTTTTTAGGAACGCGTTTTTGAAATAAAGCACTTAAGATTGCAAAATGCCTTCAGATTTGAAGAAATACCATATGTTTGTTTTGTATTTATCATTTAGGAATCAGTCAGTTTGCCTCTTTCAGTGATCCAATCCTCACTTTTGTGCTGTATATCAGCAGTTAACTTATGGTTATTATCTATCATATTTCCCATGTTCATACCAGAACTAGTATTGGTCGAAAGTAGTTCATGATGATCCCAGTGTGAGCATCTTGAACCGTTTCTTTAGACGAAATTAGAACTTTTAGTACACATGTGCTCTGGAGTCGGGACTTTACATTGGATTGTTGTTTAGGTGCTTAGCAACGAGGGCTATGATGGATCTGCAGCAGATCTTTGGTCATGTGGTGTTATTCTTTACGTGTTAATGGCGGGGTACCTTCCCTTTGAAGAAAGTGATCTTACAACCTTGTATGACAAGGTACTGGCTTCTTTACTAGTGTTTTATCTCTCCAAATTTGACATTTTTGGAAGCTAACTTACAGTTCTCAAATTTGAAGATAATTGCAGCTCGCTTTTCATGCCCAGATTGGTTCTCTCCACGAGCCAAGTCATTGATCCAGCGAATACTTGATCCAAATCCAAATACTGTAAGTACAGGATGAGTTTATTTGATTACATCATCTAGGAACATTTAGCAGGTACGGCATAGATCATTTGAGTCGAAGCTGCCAGAGGAACATGCATGCTCACCAGTCAGGCTGAGAATGGGGCAGAACCCACCCCTAATCCAGCCCCCACCGCATGTAATTAATCTAATTATCCAGCCCAGCCCACACCAATATTTTCTTCTGTTAAACCGCACCGCCCCATCCCACACGATATTTCACCCGCACCTGCACCGCCCGTTATGGAAAATTTGGGCTGAACCCACGGGTTCAACCCGTGGATTCCTAGAAAAGCTGGGCGCTAGCTGATATGATGCTCGCTTTGCTACATTGAATATTGCTAGTGCGCTGGATGCTTGCGTATGAGAGTGAGGATGGTAGCTATGGCGTACGGGCGGTGCTCTACGGCAACGGCACTACAGGTGGCAGACCTGCTGGCTGCTCGTCAGCTTGGAGGAAGGAGGAACCGCACCAGCGCGGTGCGGGTTGAGCCCATGGGTTCAGTCCGTTTTTCTGAGATTTTTCTTCGACACCAAACCGCACCGTCCCAGGCCGCTTTTCTCCTAGGCCCGCACCGCACCAGTCCGATTTTCTATTGCAACCATTTTAACCCAAACCAATCAAACACATAGCATAAGCCGCACCGAAATCCCCGTTCCCACCCGCACCATTCTCAGCTTGACTCACCAGTTAGTTACGTTAGTCTCACCATCCCCATTAAGCTAAATGGTATACAGAAAATTATTGAACATTTTTTTTCACATCAGAGTAATAATATATGTTGAGTAAATATCCCATGCATAGCCAATACAGAAACTTGTTAAGCATAAACAACTCTGTAAATCTAGTGCAGTAGATATTACACACATGGAGTGTTTCAGTTATCTGGATTTACAAATTGCTGCATTTGGTTTCATAGGCTTCATACTATTTTGCAGCGTATGACTATTGAAGAAATAAGAGCAGACACATGGTTTAAGAAGAATTATGTAGCCCTTAGACGTGGTGAAGATGAAAACGTCAGTCTGGATGATGTACAAGCTGTTTTTGATAATATTGAGGTTTGTGGATAAATTATTGATTGCTGCATCTTGTGACGTTTCATATATTACTGGCTAAATTATTATGTAGCTCTTGTTCAGAGTCTCATAAGCTGTCTATGATTCGTTATCCATTTGAAAGGTTTGTTTCCACTACTAAACTCACCTAACTATCTTGCATCAGGACAAGTATGTATCTGAGCAGGTGACTCGTAAGGATGGCGGTCCTCTTGTAATGAATGCCTTCGAGATGATTACACTATCTCAAGGTTTAGATCTTTCATCATTATTTGATAGACAACAGGTAATTGCACTACCTTCTTTTTGTCAGCATGGTTGACTGTTTACTTTTAGTAGGATTAGCACTGTAAACTTTTGATACTTTGATGGTTAAAAAATTGTATGGACGTTCTGCCTGTACAGCATATTTTCATCAGTAATGTTTTACCAGCACTTTACCCATGCCATTTCGTATTAGTTGGTGTCATGTACTGTTCCCCCAGCTCACACACAATTCTGGCAATTGTTTCATTCTGTCAAAAGAAGCTACCATTTTATCATTTCACATTTTGTTCCATACCTTCCAATACATGCACTAATAATTAATCTTTGTTTAACATTTAAGTGGACTAATATATTTTGTTGTCATTTTGATATCAATGTCTCGAGTGTTTTCCTTTGATGTTTGCTGGATGCAATTATGCATAACTGCAGTTGTCATGGATAACTGACATACTTTTTGCTTCTGATTCCTCTTACCATCTTTCGTTGCATGAACTACACATCAATTCATGTTTCTGTAGAAGCCGTATTAATGGATTTTCTGTTTATAGGATTTTGTCAAACGCCAGACTAGATTTGTCTCAAGGAAACCAGCAAAGACTATAGTAGCTACAATGGAAGTAGTAGCTGATTCCATGGGTATCAAGGTGCATTCCCAGAATTACAAGGTAATTTTGGAAAACCTGTTTCAACGATCAACTCTTGGGTAATTATTTATCTTTTGTTAATCTTGGTAAGGTTGATAAGCATTCGTACTTTTACTGCAGTTACGGCTTGAAGGAGTATCGACAAATAAAATGAGCCCACTTGCTGTTGTTTTAGAGGTGATCTTATGAACCGATTCAGCTGTTACTTGTTCACGAACAACGTTTCAAATTTATTCTCATGCGAAGTGCGTTGTTTTCAGATTTTTGAAGTTGCTCCTTCTCTGTTTATGGTGGATGTTCGAAAAGTCGCTGGTGACACTCTGGAATACCACAGGGTTTGTTCTTTCCGCATCACATCCTGTATCGTAAATTCGTAATTAATTTTTTGGGGCATTTCTGTGGTAGGAAAATAGCACTGAAAAAAGATGAGCATAACCAGATAGCCATCCTAGTTAAGAAAGAACAATTCTTATAGTTCCGCGATGCACACACCAACAATTATTTTGCCAGAGCAGACGGCAAGTCATTTGCAAATTTGATGCTACGAGTACCAATGTGCATGTGTTCCGAAACTGTGGGGCGTATTGTGTGAACTTAGGGGTTTGCTCTCATAGAGAAGTTCAGAAATTGAGCTCCTGATATCCTAGAAAAGTTCAGCAATTTCGTTAGCAGAATGCTAGTTTAAAGGAGCTAAAAATTTCCTGTTCATTCTGCCTTCTGATCAGTCCATAGTGTATGCTAACTTGGTGTTGTACCCATGGCAGTTCTACAAGAACTTGTGCAGCAAACTCGAGACTATAATCTGGAGACCAATCGAGGTTTCTGCAAAATCTGCATTGCTGAGGACAACCACTTGCTAGCCTCAGCCTCGTGGTTGCCCGCTGCTACACCTTCACCAATAGGATTTCCCAGGTGTCAAAGTTGGGGCCTTGTGGTGCATCTGGCATCGGAATTGAATGGTGGATCCGCGCTGTCGATCATCATCCCAGTTGCTTCTGTGGGCACTGTATGCACCATAGCCGAGCGACCGAGTCAATCCCACCAGATCAGATAGTGAAGCCTGCTACACAATTGTATGTTCGACTGTATCATTAGTGTATATACAGTTTGCATCGTGCCAAACTGCCAATGCAGTCTGTCAAAAAAAAAATGCCAATGCAGGTCCGTACGTAGCAGGTATACATAGACTTTAATTAGAATATATACGTGTATAGGCAATAACCTGGCTGAAGTGCTCGAGGCTTTGAGCCAAACCCTGTAAATGCTTGTAAGGCTGCAAAAGGTTTGATCGTTCTGCTGCAGTATTAGCAGGACAGTGAGAATAACTTGTTCCAAAATGAGTATGTGCTACTCGGAGTTTGCGAAATATTTGTTCTGTAATTTCTGACAGACATGTCTCAACTATGCCGTGTGCCGCTCTCAAACGGCGGTAAAGGCCATTGACCCACGGTGCACATGTTATATCTTGTTTTACATCTACTCTCTCCGTTTCAAAATATAAGATGTTTTAGGTTTATGAAGAAGATGAATCTAGACTTGTTTTAATATGTAGGTTCACTCAACTTTGGAATGAATCTACACACTAAAAGTAGTCTAGATTCATTTTCTTCATAAACCTAAAACATCTTATATTTTGAAACGGAGGGAGTATATATGTTCTATTTCTGAATGATGAATACTTACCGTATCTTGTTTTACAATGGAACACCTGAGTATATATGTTCTATTTCTGAATGATGAGTACTTACCGTATCTTGTTTTACAATGGAACACCTGTGTTCCGTTAAGATCCAGTCGCTGCTTCTTGTAGTATTTCTGTGTGCTACTCCAAGTTTGCGAAACATTTGATCTGTAATTGCTGCCAGAGACATATCTCTGACTATGTTGCGTGCGGTGTGCCGCTTGCTAACGGCGGTAAAGGCCATTCATCCTGAATTGCATAGGGTCACACCTTGTTTTACATCTGGAGTAGTATTTTTTTTTCTCTTCCAACTACAAAACTTATTTTTCTTGAACTAAATCTTTTTTTTGGGACATGGAACACTTGTACTCCATTAAGAGATGGCCGGCCACCCATTCTTCTTCGTTTGAATTTCGCATCCCTAAACCAAAGGCACCTGGTCATAAGAGCATCTCCACTAGCATTCCCAGGACGTTAAAATTAGGTCCAGATGCCAAAAATCGGCTTAGTCGTGTTTCCAGGAACCTCTTTTCGTCTGGATTCGGACGAATTTTGGTCCGGACTTTCCAGGCCATTCCCAGCATCTCGGGAACGCCCTGAGAACGCCAGACGAAGCAAAAACGGGCGTGAGCCAGCTCTATCGGCGAGACAGTCCCACCCCCCCCCCCCCCCCCCCCACACTTCACTCGCCCGGACTACCTCTGTCACCATGACTTTGCCGGCGGAGCTCTTCCACGCCGAGACATGCCCACGCCTGTAGATACGCTCGCCGTAGTCGCTGATACGTCGTAAACGTATCTATAATTTTTTATGCTCCATGCTTATTTTATATCATTTGTATTATGTTTTGTCTACACTTTGAGATATTTTTATACACTTGAACTAACCTACTGACAAGATGCCACAGTGCCAGTTGCCTGTTATCGGCTGTTTTCAGAAAATCTAAAAAATGAATATTCTCAGAATTGAACAGGACAAAAGCCAATCTTCCTATTTTTCCCGGAGCAACACGGAACCACGAAACAGAGATGGAGGAGGACATCAGGGTGGGCGCGGGCCAAACCTGGTGGCGCTCACAGGGGGTGTGGCCCCCTGGCCCTCCACCAACCATGCCTCCTTCGCCTATAAGAAGCCTCCGACCCAAAAACCCTAAATCATCGACCAGAAAGCCACGAAAAGTTCCGCAGCGCCGCCACCATCGAAGGGGAGATTCGGGGGACAGAAAGTCTCTGTTTCGACACCCTGTCGGGACGGGGAAGTGCCCCCAAAGCCATCTCCTTTGATCTCCACCACCATCTCCATCGATCTCCATCGCCATCTTTATCACCGTTGCTGATTCCTATGATGAGGAGAGAGTAGTTCTTTCTCAAGGCTAAGGGCTCTACCGGTAGCTATGTGTTCATCTCTCTCTCTATGCATGATCTTATTATGGTCATGAGCTTTATAATCAACTAGATCTACCTTGCTACTCAAGTGCTTTAATAGATCTCTGGATCTCCCCATGTGTATGAAAGTGACAGTGTGCACGCCGTGATGGCACTTAGGCTAGAGTCTACATAAATACTCAACTGCTTCAATAGATCTCTGCTCTCCCCACGTGTGTGAAAGTGACAGCGTGCACGCCATGGTGGCACTTAGGCTAGAGTTCATAAATATTTATCATGAGTATATTTTGAGTTGGTTGTCTCTATAAAATTGTGGTGTTTGTTGGAACTATCTAGCGCTCAAGGTGACAGTGTGGGGTTATCTAGATTGGGAAAGGCGGACTTTGAGGTGTGTTATTATAGCCCTACCATGGATTAGAGTGTCCAACCGGAGACTAGTTAAGAGTAGTATCATGAAGAGAATATATTTATTGAGAGTGTTCACTAGTGAAAGTATGATCCCTAGGCCTTGTTTCTAAGCATTGAAACACTGTTTGCAACTAGATCTGTTACATGTTTGCTTGCTTCCAGTCTCTTCCATCCCGTCAAGCTCTTTTCTGGCACCGTTACCACTTATAATCATCCATACCACTTGTATTTTACTATTTCTTTGCCGAACTAGTGCACCTATACACCTGACAAGTGTATTGGGTGTGTTGGGGACACAAGAGACTTCTTGTATCTTGATTGCAGGGTTGTTTAAGAGGGATACCTTTGACCACTTCCTCCCTGAGTTTGATATACCTTGGGTGATCCACTTAAGGGAAACTTATTGTTGTTCTACAAACCTCTGCACTTGGAGGTCCAACAACTGTTTACAAGAATAGAAGTGCGTAGATCAGTCGCCGTCCACTTCGTCGCCTCTTTCGTCATCTGAACTTTGTTGTAACTCGGCTTCGCTGCGAGCTCCCACCACCACGCCCGCCAAGTGTTCGGCATTTGTCCGGTTCGGCCATGGACTCTGACGACGAGGAGATACTCGCCGTATTGCTAGAGGAGGAGAACACCAAGGTCAGCGAAGATGCGGAGCACATGGAGATCCCCGCCTCCCTCGCCCAGATGTACCTACAGATGGCGAAGCTGAAGCGTGGTGGTTCGGCGAGGGGTCGTCAGAAGTGCAAGGCGAGGCAAATGATAGAGGGCTACTGTTTGTTGTACGCCAACTAATTCGCCAACAAGCCACTCCATGGAGAGGTCATGCTTCGACGTCGTTTCAGGATGAGTCGGAAGCTCCTCCTCAAGAACGTGCATGCCATCCGGGAGTTTGACCCCTATTTCGTTTGCAAGAAGGACTGCATCGGTATGGTTGGGTTTTCCTCACTGCAGAAGTGCATAGTGGCAATGAGGTTGCTTGCATATGGAGCGCCGGGTGACAGTGCCGATGACTATCTTCGCATGGCCGAGTCCACCGCCATCGATTGCTTGTACAGGTTCTGCAGGGCAGTGATTGCAGTGTTTGGGAAACAGTACTTGAGAACACCCACCACTGAAGACACTGCTCGGATCCTCGTAGTCAATGAAAGTAGAGGATTTCCTGGTATGCTTGGAAGCATAGACTGCATGCATTGGCAGTGAAAGAACTGTCCATTTGCATGGCAGAGAACGTACAAATGCCACAATGGAGGTTGCATTGTGATACTCGAGACAGTTGCTACACATGATCTTTGGATCTGGCACTCCTTTGGCATGGCAGGATCGAACAATGATATCAACGTCCTCAACTCCTCAAATGTCTTTGCCAAGCTTGTTGAGGGTCATGCTCCCCCTGTGAAATTTGAGATCAACGGGCACCACTACAACAAGGGATACTATCTAGTAGATGGCATATATCCAAGATGACCAATATTTGTGAAGACTATCTCAAACCCAATGCTCTCTAAGTATTCTTAGTTTGCCAAGGAACATGAAGCTTGCAGAAAGGACGTAGAGCAGCCATTTGGTGTGCTCCAACAGAGGTTTGTAGTTGTTCGATTCCCCGCTATTACCTGGTCGAAAGATCAGATGTGGGAAGTGATGAACTGTTGTGTGGTCTTGCACAACATGATCATTAAGGATGAGAGGAAGGATCCAGTGAGTTTGCTCGAGCAGAACGAGCCATACTATAGACAGAGACCTCTTGTCGAGGCTGATCATCAGGTGTCTCCAATCTGGGTTGCCTTCATCGCCATGCGTCAGGAAATCCGAGATCCGGCAGTGCATCAACAGCTGCAGAATAATCTTGTTGAACACCTATGGATACGTAGGGGCAACACGTAGATGCCGAGCATGAACTAGCCGAACTAGACCAAAATATGTTCTATTTGTACTACAGGCCGAACTATGTTTAAAATTTCGCCAAACTGTGGCCGAATGTATGCCGAACTAGGCCAAACAATGTTCTGTATTTATATTATGCCGAACTATGTCGAAATCTGGACGAATTTGAGCCCAATTTAGACGGAAAAAGGCGTCCCGGATTCTCGGCCTAAAAATATGATTTCAGGCCGAAAACGTGTTGGTTTGAGAACGCCCAACGAGAGTGGGGATGTTTTAACCTGATGACTTTTTTGAGGACGATGCAGTCCGTCTCAAAAAAAATAACACGACCAACTCTCCCCTTGGCCATTAACCTGGACAGCATTGGACAAAACCATCGCCTTTGCGTAAAGAGCCTCTGGCGCTCATCTCCAGGAGAGGGCCTGCCACTGCCAGTGAACAAGATCTCGGAAGAATTGTCGCGACAAACAGGCCCCCGAGCCTCCACTTCTTGACATGACATGGTATGGTTATGTTCTTGACATGACATGGTATGGTTATGTTCACAGAAATTCCGGAGGAGGGGCTTCGACTGCTGCGGTTCAGATCAGGGAATGCTGCTTTTGAAGATGTCCCTTCCATTAATAATCAGCAACTGTGCCCTCGGACAGCGTACTGAAACTCTGTCCACCGAAGAAAAGAGACGCTGTTCACCTCACCGGAGAGCCACGTTCGGCAGTTCACCGTCTTTTTACGGCAACAACAGCAGAATTTCCTGTAGCATTTCATGGGCCGCAGAGGTGCACGTCGCCGCCGCCGCTGTGTTCGTCACGGGGTACACTTATCAATTCCACGTAGTGCTACCGCCGATGTGAGAGGCGTTTAACTGTTGGATTGATCTCTCCCACGCGGCCCGAATGGAGTCCCTCATCGCGCCCTAATCGGGGCGTCCAACCCTATCCATGGTTATGGGCCTCTGTCGCCAGTGTGTATATAAATAGGCACACGGTACGAGGTTCACCGTGCGCCGTAGCCCCTCACAAACATACCCACCGATTAGGGTTCGCACTAGGCCGACGGGAAGCTCCGCCGCCACCGCTCTCAACCTCCCACGCTCACGCCGTCGCCCCTTTTCCCATGGCCAACGACGGCGGATCCAGCTCCGGCTCTGGCTCCGGAATCCCCTCCGGTTCCTGCTTGTCAAGCCAGGGCGCAGGTAGTCTCTCTCTCCCTCTCAGATCTCCTAGATCCAACCCCATAGTGCATCTACCGAGAAGTGTCTAGCTCTAACAATGGTATCAGAGCATCTTAGATGCTAGTTTTTATTTTCGGTAGAAAAGTAAAAGTGAAAGAAAACACTAGAGCCAAAAGTGCGCCTTGCCCCTCTGGCCGCGCCGTCCCCCTCGATCCCTATGCGCATCGGCAAGCCGAGGCATAGGGAAGAAGGACACACCCCTTCGGGGGCAAAGAAAATCTAAACCCATCCCCAAAGAGAAAGATCCCCACACCCCGCATGCGAATGCTAAGTCAGATCCCTCCCCAGATCCAAAAGAACACCCCAAAAGGAAACTTCAAAAAAAAATAAGGGGGCCGCCGTAGCCGCCGGCACAGGGCATCTCCTCTGCGCCGTTTGACGGTGGTGTGCCCACCCTAGGGTGGACACACCGCTGCCAAAGGGGGAAAGGGGACGCCAGGCTTTCTCCCTCGCTCGTCGTCACTGGAGGGTGAGGAGAAGGTGGAGCATGGGGCAAGAAAAGGAAAGGGGAGGAGCTCGCGCGCCGGGTTTTTGAGGGAGGGGACCGCCGGCAGTGCCGGGCGGCGCCGCCTCGCCTCGCACCAAGCGGCTCAGAGAGTGGGGCAGACGGAGGGGCGCGCCGACGCCGCGCGGGGCAGCCACCTCGCGTCGCCTCCACTAGCTAGCCACAGGCGGACGCGTGAGAAGAGGGAGAGGGAGGGGCGCGCCCACTGGCGGCCACCTCACCTCACCGCCGCCGCCGACGCGGGGCAAACGCATGCAAGACGCGGCGCCGCAGCGGTCGGGCCACAACGCCACGGACGGGGGAAGGTGGAGGACCACGCGGGACTGCCGGCGCGCGAGACGCGGCGCCGCCGCGGTGGCCACGCGGGAGAGGGCCAGGGGAAAGTGGGCTAGGGTTTGCCCGGGGGGCGCGGGGGGGGGGGGGGGGGGGGTAAACCCTCCGAAACGGGCGCCCCACCGCACGATTTAGGGTTTCCCCCATCGACGGCCGAGATCAAGCGTCGCTGGGCGGCTGGGCGCTGGCGGGCTGGGCGGCCAGGCCGCGGGCTGCTGGGCCGCGTGCCGTTGGCCATGCACGAGCGCACGCTGCAGCGCGCGAGCGGCAGCTAATTAGGCAGCGCGCGCGGGCGGGGCAGGCCAGTGGTGGGCCAGGTGGGCCTCGGGCTGCTGGGCTGCTGCGTGCCAGCCAGGAATAGTCGGCCCAGCAGGGTTTTCCTTTAAAGTTTTCTGGTTTTTATTTTACAGAATTGTTTTTTTAATGTTTTTGCTTAGTTTTAAGCAAATTTTTTGCATAGTCTTCTCTAGTCTTTTTACTTTTAAGTATATTGTGACTAGAGAACATTACAAAGGCAGAATTTTTCTGCAAAGTATGAGTTTTTTAATAAAAGTTTCCGCTGCAAATAGTTCTTTTACATTGCAAATGTATGGTTTAAATCGCAACAATGCAACAAAAGTTTGATTAAATCTTGACATAAAGATGTGATTAAAGTGATTATGCCTCATGCCATTAATTAACCAACGTTATTAATAATCATGACCATAATCTTTTCCTATTAAGTATTAAAGGTGCATTTAAATTTATTTCTGCCCAACGGTGATGTAATTTTAAATAGCACGAAACGATTGCATGCTTAATTTATACCAACGTTGAATTAACGCATACAGTTGTTTTACTTGGTGATCTCACATCTTTTGTGATTTTCAGGAGGTCTCAACCTCATGGCATGTTTGAAGGACATCTCGCTCCTAAGGGGGGACAACTACTCCGAATGGAGGAAGAAAGTTGACTTGGCGTTCGTGTGCGCCGAAGTGGATTGGGTGGTTGACACCAAGCAACCAGTCAAGCCCGCTGACCCGGTCAGGGGGGCCGCTGAGGAAAGTGCTGACTTTGAGAAAAGGAAGAGGGACCATGCTCCATTGGAGCTGGCATACTCTATTGATAAGCAGAAATGGGTGAACGCCAACAAGAAGTGTCTGGCCTTCGTAAAGAACACAATTAAGAACGCAATAGTGGGCTCAATTGGAGAGTGTGCTACCGTGGGCGAGTATCTCGCCAAGATAAAGAGCCAGTTTACTGGCTCTTCAAAGATGTATGCGACCCAGCTGTTAAAGCAGCTGGTTACTGAAAAGTATACGGGAGGACCCCACGGAATAAGAGAGCACATCTTGAGGATGTCAAACATGGCAGCAAAGCTCAAGCCAATGGATGAGGACCTCGAGTTAAAGCCAGCACTCTTGGTGCACCTTGTGATGGCCTCACTTCCACAGCCTTTTGAAAACTTTGTAATAAACTATAATATGTCCCCTAAAAAGTGGGACATAGAAAAGACCATTGGGATGTGCTCCCAGGAAGAGGAAAGGCTGAAAGCCCTTCACGGCGGTTCTCTGAACTTCGTGAAGGACAACAGGAAGAGAGGCTTCACAGGCGGCAACCATGGTGGCTCACCCTCCAAGCCCCATGGCAAGGGTCCAATGCAGCACCAGTACCAGCATCACCAGTCCACCCCTGGGGAGAAGGATCAGTGCCATCACTGTAAAAAGCCGGGCCACTACAAGAAAGACTGCCCGATTTGGCTAAAGTACATCATGGCCAAAAATGGTAAAGATATTGTTTCTTTTGTTAATGAATCTTTGTATGAAAAGTTTACTAGATCCACTTGGTGGATTGATTCTGGAGCAACTGTTCATGTTGCCAACTCTTTACAGGGGTTCCATTCGACAAGGACCACGCCAAGAAGAGAAAGACACATTGAAGTGGCGAATGGAATAGAAGCAGAAGTGGAGGCCATTGGTGACGTCCCTCTGGAGCTGGCTAATGGCTCTTTGCTTTTGCTCAAAGATGTGCTTTTCGTTCCTTCATTACATAGGAATTTAATAAGTGTTTCCTATTTGGACAAAGATTCTTACGAATGTTATTTTGGTAATGGCAAGTGTGCCATTTGGTTGAAAGACAAATATGTGGGTGTTGCTACATTATTTGATAAGTTATATTTGTTATCCCTGCATGAGAAAGTTTTTTCTGTGTGTGATGTGAATGAAAAAGTTTCCTTGTCGAACAAAGAACAAAAGAAAAGAAAGCGAACTCTTGACTCATCAAAACTATGGCACTGTAGACTAGGCCATATTTCGAGGGGAAGAATAGAAAACCTTGTTAAAAATGACATTCTTCCTCCGTTAGAGTTCTCCGACATAGAACAATGCATAGATTGCATTAAAGGAAAGTATGTCAAACAAATTAAAAAGGGTGCAAACCGAAGCATAGCTACACTAGAAATAATCCACACGGATATTTGTGGACCGTTTCCGGTGAAAAGTGTGGATGGCTATGATTCATTCATAACATTCACGGATGATCACTCCCAGTATGGTTATATTTATCCAATCAAAGAAAGATCTGAAGCGTTGGATAAATTTAAAATTTTCAAAGCTGAAGTAGAAAATCAGCACGATAAAAGAATCAAAATAGTTCGGTCCGATCGTGGGGGGGAGTACTACGGTCGGCATACTCCATATGGTCAAGTACCAGGACCCTTTGCAAGGTTCCTGCAAGAAAATGGAATAGTCGCCCAGTATTCTATGCCGGGCGAACCTCAGCAAAACGGAGTAGCTGAAAGGCGCAACCGTACCCTTATGGATATGGTGCGCAGCATGATGAGCTATTCCACCCTCCCATTGGGATTATGGATGGAGGCGCTTAAAACCGCCATTCATATTCTTAACAGAGTACCAAGTAAATCGGTGCCCAAAACATCGTATGAATTGTGGACAGGCAGAGTCCCCTCTCTGCACCACTTGAGGGTCTGGGGGAGCCCAGCTGAGGCAAAAGTTTTCAATCCAAACATTGCAAAGTTAGACCCCAAAACAGTATCGTGCCACTTTATTGGCTATCCAGATAAGTCCAAAGGCTATCGTTTCTACTGTCCCGACAGATACACAAAGTTTGTAGAAACGAGACATGCAGTCTTCTTGGAGGACGAATTGATGAGGGGGAGCACGGTAGCTAGGAAAATTGATCTTGAGGAGAAGAGGGTGCATGCACCTAATCCGATGACTCAGGAGCCATTTTTCTCGCTACCTGTTGTGACACCATTTACAACCCCTAAGGTTGTGGTGCCGGCACCTGTTGTGACTCCACACGTGACAACAATGGGCGAAAGTTCGGAACCTGTCCATCAGGAGCCACCTGAACCCACTGTTGAGCACGAAAGGGAGCCAGAACAGCCACCTACTGTAAATGTGCCCGAACCCCAGGCAAGAAATGAGCAAGAGTCTGATGAACTCAGACGGTCTAAAAGAGAACGAAGACCAGCCATTTCCAAAGACATCTACAAAGTTTACAATGTAGTTCATATGGAGGGCGATCCTACCTCATATGAAGAAGCCATGGGTAGCCCTCACTCAGCCAAGTGGGTAGAGGCAATGGAAGATGAAATGACATCGATGAGTTCCAACAATGTCTGGGACTTAGAAGAAATTCCCAAAGGAGCCAAAACAGTAGGATGCAAGTGGGTCTACAAAACAAAGTATGACTCCAATGGGAATGTAGAAAAGTACAAAGCTAGACTCGTGGCAAAAGGTTTTACGCAAAGAGAAGGCGTAGATTACAATGAGACTTTTTCTCCGGTCTCATGTAAGGACTCCTTCAGAATCATCATGGTACTAGTTGCACATTTTGATTTAGAGTTACATCAAATGGATGTCAAGACGGTATTTCTAAATGGAGATTTAGAAGAGAATGTTTACATGAAACAACCCAAGGGTTTTTTCATGGAGGGGAAGGAACATATGGGATGCCGCCTAAAGAAATCCATTTATGGGTTAAAGCAAGCCTCTAGGCAGTGGTATTTAAAGTTTAATGATACCATTAAAAGATTTGGATTCAAGGAAAATGTTGAGGACAATTGCATTTATGCAAATTTCAAAAGTGGGAAATATATTTTCCTAATTCTATATGTGGATGACATTCTGCTTGCTAGCAGTGATGTTAGTCTACTACTAGAAACAAAGAAATTCTTGTCATCAAACTTTGACATGAAATACCTTGGTGAAGCCTCTTATGTTTTGGGCATAGAAATTTACCGAGACAGAAAGAATGGAGTGTTAGGACTGTCGCAGAAAGCGTATTGTGAAAAGATTTTAAAGAAATACAATATGCATGCGAGTAATTCAACACCTGCTCCCATAGTCAAGGGCGATAGTTTTGGGAAATCCCAATGTCCAAAGAATCAATATGAGATCGATCAAATGAAGTCAGTACCATATGCTTCGGCTGTTGGAAGCTTACAGTATGCACAAGTGTGCACTCGCCCTGACTTAGCATTTATCACCGGGGTACTCGGTAGATATCAAGAGAATCCAGACATAGAGCACTGGAAGATGGTAAAGAAAGCTTTGCGCTATGTGCAAGGCACAAAAGGCCTCATGCTAACATACAGAAGATCTGATTCCCTAGAGATAAAAGGGTATTCAGATGCAGATTTTGCGGGAGATAAAGACGACCGAAAGTCCACGACAGGGTATGTCTTTACTCTCGCATGAGGTGCTATTTCGTGGAGAAGCGCCAAACAGTCAATAGTTGCATCATCTACGATGTATGCAGAATTTATAGCATGTTATGAGGCCATGGGACAGGCGTTATGGTTAAAGAAATTCTTACCCGACTTGAAAGTGGTTGACTGCATCAGCAGGCCACTAAAGATGTACTGTGACAACGAGCCCGCAGTATTCTATGCTCACAACAACAAGTCGAGTAATGCTTCAAAGTTTATAGATATAAAGTATTATGTTGTGAAGGACAAAGTCCAGGATCAAACTATAAGTCTCGAGCATATAAGGACAAAAGATATGCTTGCGGATCCGCTAACGAAAGGCTTACCACCCAATGTGTTCAAGGAACACATAGCCGGCATGGGTTTAACGGGAAGCCTATGATTCCTGGACCATAGAGGCCCAAAAGTAACAGAATTTGTTTCAGAACATGAAGGTATATAGTGGCTGTCTGATTCTATCGGCAATTGAGCTGAGACGATGAAACATGCTCTATGTATCATTCTGTGATGAAATAAGTAAAGTACAAAGTTAAAAGTAAAGTCGAGATCTAGGGGGAGAATGTTGGATAGATCTCTCCCACGTTCGGGTCCAACGGCCCGAACGGAGTCCCTCATCGCGCCCTAATCGGGGGCGCCCAACCCTATCCATGGTTGTGGGCCCCTGTCGCCAGTGCGTATATAAATAGGTGGGGGGGCCGGACGCACACGGTACGAGGTTCACCGTGCGCCGTAGCCCCCCACAAACATACCCACCGGTTAGGGTTCGCACTAGGCCGACGGGAAGCTCCGCCGCCACCGCTCTCAACCTCCCACGCTCACGTCGTCGCCCCTTTTCCCAAGGCCAACGACGGCGGATCCAGCTCCGGCTCTGGCTCCGGAATCCCCTCCGGTTCCTGCTTGTCAAGCCAGGGCGCAGGTAGTCTCTCTCTCCCTCTCAGATCTCGTAGATCCAACCCCATAGTGCATCTACCGAGAAGTGTCTAGCTCTAACATTAACACGACGGCAAGTCTGGGTGCGATTCTGTGTAGTAGTACCAGTAGTGCATAAAAAGGAGTACACATGCAGTCACGCGACAGCGATCCTGCTAATAGTCAAATTAGAGATCTCCATCTCTCGGTGCGTAGCTCAAAAGAAAGAAATCAGCGATCGCTGTTCCCGCAACGTCCCCCAATCTATCTGCATTGGCCACGTTCTCAAATCATCAAAACATATAAATTGTCTCTGTATTGGCCACGGCGTGTCCACGCACCTTGCTTAGAACAGCAACAGCGAGCGAGTCACCGTCCGTCGCTGCTAAACAAACAAGACCGGTCCGTAGTAGCGCAGGCAGGGTCTCTTTCGCCACATCAAAGTTCATCTGAACCTGGTCCGCCTCCCACCCCCCGAAAAGTTCAGCGCGGCCGAGCCGGCCTCCGTTCAACGAAACGACCGGTAAATTTCGTCTCGTCACCACGGTGACGCAACGAGGGTGAGGAGGAGGAACCGCGCGTCGAGCAGGTGCATGAACCGGGGCGCGAGGTAAGGGAGGTAGGGAGCAGGCGCAACAACAAGAAAAGGATGAAAGGGACGGGGCCGATCGAGAGGATGCACTGCACATGGACCTGGACCTGCCTCGCTCGCTCACCGCCCGTCGCCGTCCATGGCCTGCTCGACGGAAAGAAAGTTTGGAGGAGGACTCGGGCAGCGGCGGAAACTTTCACACTACTACTTGCCGCAATTTCGCCCTGGGTCCGCAGCAGAGCTCGGTGCTGTTTGGAACGCACGAATTTCTCGTGAATTTCGCTGGATTTGAGCGCCCCCTATAGCTCCCAGGCGTGCATCACCCCATAGCACAATCATCGTGAGTTCGTTCAGGCAGTTTCGCTTCAATCAGCCTTAAGCAAAACCTTAAGAGGCCATAAAATTAGGTTGGGAGCTTCAGGCAGTTCATCAGGGTGGCTGAAAGACGATGGCCTCTCTGAAACCAAGAATCACCGCCACCTATAGCCAGCCATCCCACGGGACACACACACAACCATATTTCCCAAGACATTTCAGGGGCTGCACTGCACAGTAGACACTCAGGACTAGTACATTTTACATTCAGAGACAGAACAACATATTGACGATATAATAATATTACAAGGCTGCAGTCACATGACGCATAGAGAGCTTGGACGGAAATAAAACATATATTGATGACAATATTGCAAGGCTGCAATCACATGAAGCAGGACGGAAACAAACAAATTTTATTTATTCAGTGAAGGTCGCAAAGGTTACAGCACCCACACACGCGCGCCCCGCAAAAAACCAGGGATCTGGCGAAGAAAAACAACCCCGCACGGTTGTCATGGCAAGGGCCTCCGCTATGCGTCGCACCTTGCCAAGGCCAGATCTCCGGGGTTAAACAGGCAACCCATACAGATACTGCAGAATTAGCAACCATCCACTGCACACACAAACACGCACACTATGACGTACTGATAGAGAATGGAACTGGAACAACCACACACACACACACACACACACAGAGATCACGGACACCTAGACATCGAAGAAGAAACAGAGCTAAGCATCCACAACAGGCAGACGAGACGCCGACAGATAATAGAACTTGCAACGAAACTGAAACCAGAAGTACTGATGCCCACAACTCTGGAACAAGGAGTACTGGAAAAGAAGACACACGGCTGACTGATATTTGAGCTCCCACGCAGGACCCAAAGGAGAAAAAAGAGCATGGTGTAGGGACTGTGATCACAAGGGCATAGGTTGGGGTAGGAGGGACAAGGGCGCCACGCTAATGGCAGCCGAAGGCTCAAGGAACAGGCATCCTCTCAGGACGCCTGCAAAAAACAAGCACTCGGCTAAAGTGTCCCCCGGAAAACAACCGGCCCTAAGACAAAGGAAGCCCACCATGACTCAACCGACGAACTGACTCTGCTACGGAAGGTTTGACTGAAGGAAGGTACTACCTAATGGTCGTATATTTGCATCTGGAGACGGATGACCCGGCGATTTCCAGCAACTGATCGTGCCTTCTTAGGCGAGGATGTCGCACCACCAGAGCTGCTTCTCCAGCGACGCGATGTTGTGGTTGCCGATGAAGTTGAACTGGAGGTTGAGGCCCTCCAACGAAGCAGGCATGCTGCCCAAGAAAGGGACGCTCTTCTGTGTCACCTTGAGACAGCCGGACAGCGAGAGGATACGGAGTTTGAGCCCTGCCGCCGATGCCAAGACCGCCACACCGTAGTCGCTGACCATGCAGTTTGAGAGATCGAGCTCGGTGAGCTCGGAGCAGCTCTCGGAAATGGCAAACAGACTTGCATCAGTTATCTTGCTGCAGCTCTCGAGGCTCAGATGTGTGAGAGAACTGCCGTGTGTCTTCACCAAGGCAGAAATGGATGCATCCGTGAGATTCTCGCATCCATTCAAGTCGACATGGACCAGCCCGCTCTCGGAGCTTCTGATCAACGGAAGGAGGCCGTTGTCGGTGACTGCACCAAGACCGCTCAAGTCGAGATTCTCTAGATGAGGGCAGATCATGCCGACCACAGCCAAGCTCGCGTCTGTGAAGCCCGGGCAGTGTTTGATGGTAAGGGAACGGAGGGACTTGCAAACGGGAAGCTGTGCAGGCGCAGAGCAGATGTCCTTGATACCAATACACTTGACCAAAGAGAGAGCCTTAAACTTTGGGCTGCAGTTCAGGAGGAACGCAAGGATGCCTGTGAGAGTGATCTTGTTGCACTCCTCGATCTGCAAGCTCTCCAAAACCTTTGCTGACTCCGCGAAATCCTTGAGGAGAACATCCGAGATCTGGCTGCACTTCCTGAGGTAAAGCTGCTTCAGGCTCGGGCAGAACTTGGCGATGGAAACAAGCGCCAGCTCCGTGACTCCTGGGCATGAGGTGATGCTCATACATCTGAGCTTCTGCAGGCCAAGGGCATTCGCCATCACCCAAAAACCCCTCTCGCCAACCGTGGGGAGGCGAGCAAGGGTGAGGTCCGTGATCGCCTTCCCGTAGTACCCGATCACGGCAAGCGAAGCATCGGTGATGTTCAGGCCCTGTAGGCGGACCTTGGCAAGCGAGGCCGTCGCGGAGCAGATGAGGCCAGACACGCCCTGGTCACCAACATGTGCGCAGTTCTTGATGTTCACCGCCTGCAGCTTCGAGCAGCACCGGCCGATCGCCTTGAGGCCCTCGTTGGCAACGCCGGAGCACGCCTCGATGGTCAGCGTCTTCAAATCAGGGCATCCCTGAGCGACCGCGACGAGGCCCTTGTCGGTGATCAGCGGGCAGCCGGTGATGTCGAGCTTCTCCAGCGAGGGGCACCCGGCGGCGATCTCGGCGAGCCCCGCGTCCGTCACCTGCGGCACGTCCCACAGGGAGAGGGAGCGGAGCGAGGAGCAGCCACGGGCGACCGCGGAGAGGCCGCTGTCGGTGACGCCGCGCGTCTGGTGGCTGCCACGGACGACGAGGCTCTGCAGGTGGCCGCGGAGGGCGTCGGCGACGGCCGCCGCGGTGAGGGCGACGTCCGTGGCGCCCTCGCCCTCGAGGCTCCTCTCGGAGCAGCCCGGGCGGGCCTCCTCGTCCTCGTCCGAGGCGACGAACACCTGGTTGAGGTCCGGCACGGCCGGGGCCCGCTTGATCTCCGAGGCGCGGATGCCGCCGAGCATCGCGAGCCAGCGGCGGGAGACGCACGAGGACGCGCCCCGCGCGCGGGCGCCCTGCACGCGGCGCAGGATCTCGAAGAGGCACTCGTCGGGGAGCGCGTCGAGGGACGGCGCCGCCCTCAGCTTCTGCTTCTTGGCCGCCGCAGCCTCCTCCTCCGCCGCGGCTGCCGCGGCGGCGAAGACGGACGGGGGCATGGCCGTGACGCGCGCGCGCTTCCGCTGCCGCACGCCGCCGAATAGGGCCGCCGCCGGCTCCAGGACAAGCATACCGCCATCTAGACGAACAAATACAACATAAGAACACCAAACCAACAACAAATTTTCCTCCAGATCTCCGTGCACACAATATACGAATCGCAACCAAATTCAGGATCCTTACCTCGGTAATCATGGAAGGGAGGCATGCCGAGGAAGAAATTGAAATCGAAATCGAGCGGGGGTAGCAGCAAGTGCGAGTTGGATTGGATTGGATTGGATTGGATGGATGAACCCCTATGACAGGGAAAAAATTGGGGGAGGAGGAGGAGGAGGAGGAGCGTGGGGAATGGAATGGGGGAGGGTGGGGTGTGGTGGTGGGTTGGGGAAGGACGAGGGCGGGGTACTGGTTCTTATTTGGATGGTGCGGCAGGAATCCCCCTACTTGCCCAACTTGTCACCGAGATTTGCTGGGATTCAATGAATCTCTTGGGGCGGGGCGGGGAGGGTCAAGGGGGGAAGGGTGTACACTGTACCGCCGCTGTGATGTGCTGGGCTCTGCGTGCATGCATGCACCTGTTACACTTTTTTTTCTTTTTCTTTTTTGAGCTGAGTAGTTTTTTCATTGGGCTAGCAGCCTAGGACAGTGGGAGCACCAAAGTTTTTTTTTTGGCTCTTTCTGAAATGGAGGAAGAAGGTTATTTTAAGTTTTTTCTTTTGGCTCTTTCTGAAATGGAGGAAGAAGGTTATTTTTGTGAGGGTTTTAGAGTCTTTCTCATCTTGAATTCTTGATGAAAACCGGGACAGGTTGGTGCTCGAAGATAGGCTAGACATTTTGAAATTTGAAGGAAGAATTTTGTGCACGGCAAATGCGTTAACCAGTTCCAAAATTCTATCAACAAGAAACAAAATTGCTATAATTCGATTTGGTATGTAGGTCATGTACTTTGGTGAAATTGTATTTTTTTTGGAAAAGAGTATATATATTAATATCACAGCGATACCAATTACACCCATCCTCTGCAACGAGTCCCCTGTGTTGTCTTTCCGTACCAACAGTCGCTGCAACGAGTCCCAGATCACGCATCCAGATCTCCGTCGCCATAAGAACAAAAATCACCAACGTTACTCTCATATTTCCGCTATCATGACATTCTTCGCATCTGACTTCATCATGGATCTAAGAATGACGCTTGGTGGGAACAAACAACAGAACTTCGCAACGCTCCCGTTGAAACCAAACGGCCAGAAAAACAAGGTGCGCACTACCGAATACCTTCCAATCCAGCAATCTTCATGCATGATACGCCATGGGAGTTCACCGGCGGAGCATTCCGGAACCCGCCTCTCCAGACCAGATCAACGAGGGAAGATATCAAGCAGGTCTTCGTCTTCGTGCGGAAGAAACCAAAGGACCACCACCTTTATTAGATCTAACACAACAATCCCCACTCCGCCGGCCGGTTTTCGGAGAACGGATCGAGCAGGCAATTAGGGAAAGAGAGCCGATCTAGGACTTCCAACGGAATCCCATCGCCGACACCTCCTCCACCAGATCGCCACCCGCCCCACTCCGGCAGAGGCCGCCGCCTCCAGATCCGGGCTCCCACCGCCGGCTGGAGCCATGATGGCGAGGGGGCCCCATCCAGTTGTTATCGCCATATTTTGGCCAAAGGAGGAGTTGAGCCGTGATCAAGATGGGCTTAGAAGATACGTATATGCAATGTGTTATTGAATCGGCCTCGTACGTTGATTTGGGCTAAATTGCCCGTGTATCTTATATTGTAATAGATTACGTTCCGGTTTAAGTAGGAGATAGAGTTGTAGAGTTATTCCAAAGATAGAAAGTCTCCGGACTATAAATATGTACCTAAGGTTATCGAGAAAAGGAGGACAATCACGTTCACAACAAACACAATCTCGGCGCATCGCCACCCCTTGTTTCTAGGGTTTTTCTCGGGTAAGTGCCATGCTGCCTAGATCGCATCTTGCGATCTAGGCAGTATCTACTTATGCGATTATTTGGTGTTACTCGTACTGAAGCCTTGTTGATGGCGAGTAACACTATTATTATAGATTTGTTTAGGCTAGCATCGGTACCTTTTGCTATGATTGTTTAGTTATGCTACCTCTAGCTATCTCGCCGCCTTTGCACCTTTTCCCGGGTGTAAGGGTGGCACTTTGCTTGATCTTTATTTAAGTCGTTTTGATCTGTTATAGTTGTGCCTTGTTCTCTAAGGTTTAGTTTGATATCTACATGATCAGGCCTTGCAAACGGGTTGAACGATCCAGTAGTATGTAAGATATGGTTTACCAATCCGAGAGGAGTTGTTCCGGGAATTGACGTTACGTTGGTTTTTAGGCCTTCTATAGGATTAGTTTTCTATTATCTTTTGTATCTACCAGGCTCAATTACGTGTAGGACGTTCCAATCATGTAGTGAAAACGTTAAACTGTCGTAGATCGATTTAACTTGTATTGATGAAGCAAAACCCCATGTTATCATAGATCTAATGCAGAACCATGGGATAATCGGCTCTAGGAGCCGATTCACAGGGAAACCTGGGAGCCGGTTACGGCTTGAATTTTACGTATGTTTGTTTGCCATGCAGGAAACCAATCGAAGCAATCTTTCACCTTCCTGATCAGGTATAGGTCAGGTGGCACGCCCTCGAACCAAGCCAGGACGTGTGTCGGAGTTTTGCGGGCCGTTGCCCGAGGGACCAGGGCCCACCAGCAGTCCTGAGAGCCTCCCGGCTCTCCGTGTTGCCCGTCGCTGCTCGCCGGTGGGTTTTGGTAGGCAACACATTCTGGCACGCCCGGTGGGACCTTCAACAACGTCTACATCAACATCCGACGCTGCGATGGAGAACAGACCAGTCACGTACGACGAGCTGCCTGAGGAGCACAAGGCGAAGTATGATGACGTCAAAGCTCTCTTCGAAGCCGATCTCATCGGCTCTTTTGAGAGGACTCGTAAGCATGGCATCAGATGGAAAGGGTTCTCACCCGAGGGTGCTCTTGACGAGGTGGATCTGTCTGTTCCTTCAGAGGAGCGCACCAGAGCTCTGCGACAGGAAGTCAACTACATGGTGGCTCATTCTCTTCACCGCCATTCTGAGAGCCTGGTGAACGCTTTCGAGCGGATTGCAGTTCGCGTAGTTCAGGAGATCATGAAACATCAGTACTCTCCGTCGGGGCCTACGTTGGGGACTCACCAGGGAGAGAGACCGCTCCAGACCAGGCCACAACTGCCATTCACGCTTGCAGCTCCCGAGCCACCAGGGGCACCGGCGTACGTCGTCTACAAGGTCGGAGGTGACCCTGGCGATTGCCAATTCCTGTGTGAACCACCTAAAGAAATCCCACATGGATATGTGTGCACCTACGTGCCGGACTGCAACAGCTTGACGCGCACGAACCAGATCGCAACCGCAGGGATTGCTGGGGCAGGAGTTTCTGGGGCAGGGGCTCCGGGTGCAGGCGTTTCTGGAGCAGGAATCTCTGGGATGGACGCCGACAAACAGGCGTGGCTAGCCAAGTATGCCACTGGAACGAGTCATGAGAATCTAGCCCCTGCAGCCCAAACAACGGAACAAATCCGTACCATCTTGAGAGACCAGTTCGGCTTCGTGCCGAAGAGAAGGACAATCGGCTATTCAAAGCCGTACCCTAACGAGTTTGACCTGATTCCGCTGCCACCCAAGTATCGGCTCCCTGAGTTCTCAAGGTTTAGCGGGTCAGAAGGGTCGAGCTCGATCGAGCACGTGAGCCGATACCTGGCGCAGTTAGGCATGATTTCAGCATCGGATCAGTTGCGCGTAAGGTTCTTTGCGCAATCTCTTACAGGACCAGCTTTTGGGTGGTACACCTCGCTGCCACCTGATTCGATCCATACCTGGAAGCAACTGGAAGAGCAGTTCCACATTCAGTATCATTCAGAGGCTACCGAGGCTGGCATTGCAGACCTGGCACAGGTGCGGCAAAAGCGGGGAGAAACCGTAGCCGAGTACATCCAGCGCTTCAGGACTGTCAAGAACCGATGTTACTCAGCTCGGTTAACTAATAAGGAAGCAGTCGAGCTGGCAACGTTGGGTCTCTCAGCACCTATCAAGGATCTGGCTTTCCAAGTAGAGTACAACTCGTTGGCGCACATGGCCCAGAAGCTAACGATGTATGAACAGCGCCACCCTGAGTTGTACCAAGACAAGTTCAAACGTCCGATAGGCCTGGTCGATACAGAAGAAGAGGATCCTATGCAAGACCAGGAGGTGGCCGTGGCTGAATGGGCTCGGGGGGCAGATCCTGTATCCTGCAAATGGGTGAAACAACAAGGGCCTGCAAAAGGGTTTGACTTCGATGTGAGCAAAGCTGAGCAGATATTCGATTTACTGCTGAAAGAAAAGCAGCTGAAGTTACCCGAAGGCCACAAAATCCCTACGGCTCAAGAGATGAACGGAAGACCATACTGCAAGTGGCATCACTCGTTCACCCACACCACCAATGACTGCAAAGAGCTACGTCGCCAGATCCAAACGGCGATAGAGCAGGGCCGTCTGATACTTGGGCAGTTCGCCATGAAAGTAGACACAAACCCATTTCCCGGCGTCAACATGGTAGAACACAGCCACTCCACGAGGCGCCAGTTGGATTTCTCGTTCGATGTCAACATGGCAGGACCTGTGTACCACCGTGGCGCATATAAGGGGAAGACGGTCGCTCTCGGGGCAAAGAAAGAGAGGAGGCTGGTCCACGCGACCGGCCCAGCTACAATAACAGGCGGTATTTAACTGAGGAACAGGTGAGGAGCGTGCGATATCAGAAGCCACATTCCACGCATCTCCTTAACAAGTATGAGCGTCAGTATGACCGACATCGCCGGCGCGATGGAGACGATGAAGGATATGAGCACCTCGCTAGGGGACCGTCAAAAGAAAAGGAAGGCGCAGACAAACATTGGGATTGTCCTTTCTTCAAATATTGCTGGGACGCGGGAATGAGCCGATTGCCTATAATCGATAACTGCCCGGAATGTGGACAGCAGAAGGAGGACACGGGGCCAGTGTCAGTGTTCAAGCATCTAGGGCCTCTCCCACCTCAGAGCCGATACAGGGAGTCCGCTCGAGCAAACGATCTCGAGGGGCCAAGGGATGACAAAGAAAAAGACAGATATCACCGTCCAAGGTGGTGTCCCGACGGACTCAGACACACCCAAAAGCGTAGAGTGCAGCGGCTGCGTAACTTGGAGGAAGCCGAAGCGCAGTATCTCCACGCTTTAAAGAAAGCACGGCCCGATTTGGCCGTTAAGATTCGGCAGGCCTTGGAAACGGAAGATCGCCCGAAAAGGAAAGAGTGGCGCCCCAAACCGGTAAAAGCCGATGCGAAGACATCGGCTGGCACAAACATGGTATTCATACTTCCGTCAGAGTTCTGCGCGCCAAGAACCAACGAGCTACCAGTGGCACAGTTTGACTGCGGCCCACGGCCGGTTATTTTTGAGAAGCCACATGAGAAGGGCTACAAACATCTGAAAGCCCTGTACCTACGAGGTTACATCAATGGGCAGCCTGTCAGCAAGATGTTGGTGGACACCGGAGCGGCAGTCAATATAATGCCATACTCCATGCTACGGCGTTTGGGACGTTCCACTGCAGATCTGATCAAAACCAACGTCACGTTAAGCGACTTCAACGGCCAAACTTCAGAAACGCAAGGCGTACTGAACGTGGATCTGACCGTGGGCAGAAAAACCATCCCTACATCATTCTTCGTCGTGGACAGCAAAAGCACCTACGCTGTCTTGCTAGGGAGAGATTGGATTCATGCTAACTGCTGCATTCCATCCACGATGCACCAGTGCCTAATACAGTGAGATGGAGATGAGGTGGAGGTCATTCATGCAGATGACTCTATCGAGATCTCCATAGCTGGCATGAACATCTGGGAAGCAGAAGACCAAGAGCCGATCTCTGGAATCAGTCTAGACGGCTGTGAGCGCATTGAAGCTACAAAAAACGGGGTGAGGCTGGTCTTATCCACTGGCCTGACAGAGTAGCAAAGTCCACGATCGTACGTGGTACGGCCGATCTCTGCGATCGGCCACAAAAAACAAAAAGCAACAATCTTACGACAAGCAGATCATGTAGTCGTAGCAGGGAGATTCCCTGCCGTTGTAAAACACAAATAAGGTGTAAACCGTCCTTGACTAGTGCAATCAAAAAGGGGGCCGATTCAGGCAATCGGCCCAAATTATTTTTGTCATCCTCACCTATTGTTTGCCCTGTGTTTAGCATCGATTTAACAGGTGACGGAAAGCTTGGGTATGGGTTTACATCCGCTGATGAACTAGAGGAAATCGACATCGGTCCTGGGGATAAGCCACGACCAACATTTATCAGCAAGAAGTTAGATCCCAGTCTGCGGGGTCCGATGATAGCTCTGTTGAAAGAATATCCAGACTGCTTCGCCTGGGACTATACAGAGATGCCTGGATTAGACAGGAGCATCATTGAGCATCGACTCCCGCTTAAAAAAGGATTTCGGCCATTCCAGCAGCGAGCACGACAGATGAAGGCCGAAATTTTGGCAGAAGTCAAGAAAGAGGTCGAGAAAATGTTGACAGCCAAGTTAATCAGGCCATGCAGGTATGCTGAGTGGATTTCGAGTATCGTACCTGTAGAGAAAAAGGATGGCCGCTGGCGTGTTGCCATAGATTTTCGGGATCTCAACAGAGCCACTCCAAAGGATGAATATCCGATGCCGGTAGCTGAGACATTAATCAACGCAGCTGCTGGTCATAAAGTCTTGAGCTTCATGGATGGCAATGCCGGTTACAACCAAATTTTTATGGCTCCGGAAGATATACACAAGACTGCGTTCAGAGTCCCAGGTTCAGTGGGGTTGTTTGAATATGTAGTCATGACATTTGGACTAAAAAATGCCGGCGCCACGTACCAGAGAGCCATGAATTACATTTTCCATGATCTGATCGGAAAGCTGGTGGAAATTTATATCGATGACGTGGTGGTCACGTCAGCTTCAGTACGAGGACATCTGGACGACCTGCGACGCGTCCTGGACCGAACAAGGAAATTCGGGCTACGGATGAATCCAAAGAAGTGTGCCTTCGGTGTGACGTCCGGTCAGTTCTTGGGTTTCTTGGTCCATGAACGAGGAATTGAGATCGGCCTGAAAAGTCAGGAGGCAGTGCGAACAATGAAGCCGCCTACCACGAAGAAGGAACTGCAGTCTCTCATCGGCAAGATCAACTTCGTCAGAAGATTCATCTCCAATCTGTCAGGAAGGATAGAGCCGTTCATGGGACTGGTAAAGATTAAGTCTGACGAGGAGTTCAGCTGGGGGGCAGAGCAACAACGAGCCTTCGACGAGATCAAAGAATATCTGACGAAGCCGCCAGTATTGGTGCCGCCCCAGCCGGATAGGCCATTCTATATCTACTTATCAGTAGCTGACACGTCCATCGCCTCAGTGGTGGTGCAAGTTTATGATGGGCTGGAGCGAGTGGTATTTTACATCAGCAGAAGGATGCTGGATGCAGAGACAAGGTATCCTGAGATCGACAAGTTGTGCCTCTGCCTGTTTTTCTGCCAGATCAGTTTTCAGTTGAGCTCTGAGGCCTTCTGCTTCGTCTTGGGAGCGGGCGATGGATGCTTCCTTGTCACGAATGAGCTGTTTAGTCGCCCGGACCTTTTCTTCAAGATCTTCCAACTCCCTTTTTAAGGAGGCGAGCTCGGCGGTACTGACAGAGGTGTCAGTTTTGGCATCCAGAGACGCCTTTTTCTCGTTGAGCTGCTGACATCTGTCTGCAATATTGACCTTCAGCGGAAGTTGGACACGGCGCAGGTTGATTCTTTCACGAGCTAGCTTCACCCTTGACCCGTAGAAAGACAGAGTTACAACGGGCCAAAGCTTCACCTGCAATGCTACTGGAAGTTGGTCTTTTATTTCAGCAAGAACACTCTTCACCTCCTCAGAACTTTCGATCAGCTCTTCGATCGGGGAGGACAGCAAGGCTCTAAGACGCTGGAATTGAGGTAGAACAGCCCTGGCTTGTGGTTCATCGGTGGCGACAGAGGGAGTTGGTTCGATGGATTCAGGGTCGAACGTCAACAAGCCTGAAATATCACAACCCTGGCAGCCCGAAAAAGCGTCAGTGTGCGTCCAACGGAGAAGGATTAGCCGGAAGAAGCTAACATACCTCTCCTAAGATCGAGGGGATTGCAGATGACGGGGCAATCGGCTTGTGTGTAGTTGCTGGAGGCTTGCCCAAATTGGTAGCTGTTTCATCTGCACCTTCGGGGATTGCTAGATCCGGCTTGGCTAGAGGCATCGGCACTTCCCCAGCTTTCCCACTAGAAGCGTCAGTCGTCTGCATGGGAGGTTTTAGCCAATGTAAAATAAATCGGCAGATAAAAAGAAGCAAGTGGTAAGAGCATGAAGGGTGATGATTTTCGAAACCTCCTGGCTCGACGAAGAAGCTTGCAGTCCATTGCGAGCTCTCTTGGGACCCACAGCTGGCCCTGCCTCGACTGATGCTCAGGGGGCAGCAGGTTCAAGAGCTGGCCTTTTCCTGGGAGCCGATGGTGGCGCATCTGGCTGGTTTGGTGTGGCAGTCCTCTCAGAGTCTGTTGGTCTCGATTCTCCTTGATCGGGTTGTGTGTCCTCGTGGGAGGTGTCTTCGACGGAAGCCTGCAAGAGAAGGAAAGCTATTAGACACGAGCACGTCTACAAGAATAAAAGAATGAGAAGGATCGACCAAGACATGGATCAGCCTACATGCGAGCTTTCTGGAGAAGGGCTCCGGCGCCTCAAGGTCTTCCTGGCAGCTACATTCCTCGTCATCGTTCTTGTCTTAGTTGGAACTCGAGGGGCAGCTGATGTTGAAGTTACTTGCTTCTTAGAAGCCGATTGTGGTGTTATCGGCTGGTTCTGCATCATGAC
This sequence comes from Avena atlantica, assembly GCA_910589765.1. Classification (NCBI taxonomy): domain Eukaryota; kingdom Viridiplantae; phylum Streptophyta; class Magnoliopsida; order Poales; family Poaceae; genus Avena; species Avena atlantica. The sequence goes on along the minus strand of OU342739.1, from coordinate 509,485,247 downwards.
CTTTTTCAAAGGTGGCGAGTTTTTGCAGAAAAGAACCACGGGAGCTGGCGGAAAGAACTCAAAGGGGGAGCCATCACTGTGCGTAGGTTCAGGGCCATCTTGTTGCTGCAAAGAGAAAGAGTGCGTTAGTAGAAGAGTCGTTTGTGAGCTGCATCAAGAAAATTTACAAGCAGTGGTACCTGTTCCACGGGGATGTCATAGTCAGCATCAAGTTGTTTCAGCAACGGTCCCAGAGCTCTCCTGAAGGCGTGAGTCTTCCACATCGACCACCAGTCTTCAAAGCCATCAGTTGATGAGGCGAAGGTGAGGTCATTTGGAATTGGGATGGTCAGAGCATCAAAGAAGGAGTTGTTAGAATTATATTAGGAGTTTTCTCCTTATCTTCATTGTAACCAATATGGAGTAGTACTCCAATTGGACTTCTTGTCAATCTTGTAACAATCGGCTTGTGCCAAACTATATAAACACGCAAACGTACCGAGGCCAAGGTAACGTTAACACCAAAACCTAATATGGTATCAGAGCAGGCTCTTCCCTGACTTGCTGCCAAAACCCACATCGCCGCCGCCGCTGTAGATCCTCTACGCCGCCGCCGTGATTCTGCCGTCGCCTCGGTCTCCGACGCTGCCGCAAAAGCTACAACCCAACAAAACCAAAGCCCTGCTGCCGAGAGATCTTCTCTTCGCCGCCGCCCACAAACAAAATCTACAAAACCCTCACACAAAACCCGCCGCCGCTGCAACTTCTTGCCGCCGCCGCCATGTCTGCCTCGACAACGTCCTCGGTTACGGCGTTGGCTGCTGCTCTCGGAGCACCACCAGCCCAACTTCTCACCCGTGACAATCCACTCATTTGGAAAGCTCTCGTTGTTCCTGCCCTACGAGGAGCTCGGGTCCTAAATCTTGTGAAGGGTCTCGAGACTGCCCCTGCTGAAGAGATCGAAGTTGCTGACAGCACTGGTAAACCGATCAAGATTGAAAACCCTGATTATTCTGCTTGGATCACCCGTGATCAACAGGTCCTCCGCTACCTCTTAAACTCCTTGTCCCCCGATCTGTTATCGCATTTCATTGGGCTTGACACCTCTGCAGAGGTATGGAAGGCGATCGAGGCTCTCACCACTACCCCATCTCGTTCTCGGGCTCAACAGTTGAGATCGGCCCTCAATGATACAAAGAAGGGTGACCTCTCCGCTGAAAAATATTATGACAAGATGAAGGCAGTTGCATCTGAGCTTGCTGCTGCTGGTAAACCACTAGATGATGATGAGCTGATCTGGTCAATTTTGCATGGTCTTGAGGATTCATACAACACACTGAAGGTAGCTGTCAATGCCAACCCTAACACCACCTTGTCTGATCTGGTGAATCAGCTTAAAGCTTTTGATCAGTTGCACAACGCTGGAGATGGCGGTGTCGTGTTTGTGTCCTCTGCTCACATGGCACGTCGCGCTACTGATCGTCCTCCTTCTCGTCATGATGACCGACCTCGCCAAGAAGACTATGGACGACAGGACCGTTTTGATACTGATCGCCGAGATCGCTATGAAGACCGCCAGGATGATCGTGGTCGTCGCGATCGCTATGACGATCGTCGTGATCGCTTTGATGATCGTCGCCCTAGTGGTGACCGTGATCGTCGGTATGATGATCGCCCGCGCAGGCGTGATGATGATGGGCGCCGACGTGATGATGATGCTGGGCGTCGGCGTGATGATGGACGGGATGATGGGCGTCGTCGTGGTCGTGCACCCACTCCATATGTTAATGTCACATGCCAAATTTGTAAGATTCATGGTCACCCGGCAAATGACTGTTGGTGGAGGTTTCAGTCTAATCGCGATCGCCGTGATGATGATGGAGTCCGTGGGGGTGATCGTGCTAGTGACAAGGGTGCTAATGCAAATATGGCCTACTATGGAGTTGATACAAATTGGTACTCTAACACTGGTGCTACTAGTCATGTTGCCAATGATATGAGCAAGCTTTCTGTTCATGAGAAGTACACAGGACGTGATCAAGTTCACACAGCCAATGGCAACGGTATGCAAATTTCTCATATTGGTCACTCAATGTTGCACACTCCCCATAATTCTTTACATCTTAGAGACATCCTTCATGTTCCAGATGCTTCAAAGAATCTTATTTCTGTACATAAGCTTACTCTTGATAACAATGTCTTTCTTGAATTTCACCCTCATTTTTTCTTGATTAAGGATCAGGCCACAAGGAGAACTCTGTTTGAGGGGCCATGTCATGATGGTCTCTATCCTCTAATGCCTTTATCCCAAGGGTCATCCAAGCAAGCCTTCATTACAATAAAGCCGTCGTCTTCTACATGGCATCGTCGCCTAGGACATCCATCCTCCTTTGTGGTGCAGCAAATCCTTAGGAAACATCGTATTTCTCATACCCCTGAAATAAACCCGTATATTTGTGATTCGTGTCAATTAGCTAAGAGTCAACAGTTACCATATCCTGTGTCCACTAGTGTTTCTACTACTCCTTTAGAACAAGTTTTTTCTGATGTATGGGGTCCAGCACCTACCTCTGTTGGCAAACATTCATACTATGTAAGCTTTATTGATGATTATAGTAAATTTACTTGGATCTATTTGCTTAAGAAAAGATCTGAGGTGTATCAAGTTTTTCATAATTTCCAGCAACTTGTTGAAAGGAAATTTGATAAGAAAATTATCACTATGCAGACTGATTGGGGTGGTGAATATGAAAAACTTCACAGTTTCTTTCAAAAAGTTGGCATCACCCATCATGTCTCTTGTCCCCATGCTCATCAACAAAATGGTTCTGTTGAACGCAAACATCGTAATATTGTTCAAGTAGGCCTCGCTTTACTTGCTAATGCATCCATGCCACTTAAATTCTGGGATGAAGCTTTTCTCACAGCCACTTTTCTTATAAACCTTCTTCCTAGCAAAGTCATAAATTCAGAAACCCCTGTTGAGCGTCTCCTTCACACACCACCCAACTATGAGTCTCTTAGAGTTTTTGGCTGTGCTTGTTGGCCTAATCTTCGTCCATACAACAATAGAAAACTAGCTTTTCGTTCCACCCAATGTGTATTCTTGGGCTATAGTCCTCGTCACAAAGGCGTCAAGTGTCTAGATCCTAAAACAGGTCGTGTCTATATCTCCAGGGATGTGGTATTTGATGAGAATGTGTTTCCTTTTTCTACCTTGAATCCTAATGCTGGTTCTCGTTTAAAAAATGACATCCTCCTTTTGCCTAATCATAATGGGGAGACACACATTGATGATCATATGAATTTGCATGTTGTGCCCAATGTTTCTAATCATGATAGTGTTTCTTCAGATATTGACATATTTGCAGATCAAAATCCAGTTCAGCAAGAAAATTCTGGCCAAAACAGTGCTACAGCTGATATAGGTTCAGATATCGAGGCTGATTCCTCATCTGCCTTGGATCACTCGTCTGCTGACTCCGAGAATGATTCCCTGCATGCACCCAATGAGGCATCCTCCCGCCTTGAGCTGTTCCCTGCACATGCAAGCGCTGCACGCTCTGACTCTCTGTCCCCGCTACATGGTGTTGGCCCTTCATCGCATGCAGCCGGCTCCCTTCCTTCCTCGTTGCACGCAGGCGACAGCGACAGCTCTTCATCACATGCAGCAGCTGGTCCCTCCTCACCGCATGCAGCTGATAGCGACCAGCGCATTGCCTCTGCCCACATGCATGCAAATATCCCAGGAGATGGTGACGCCAGGGAGAGCAACAATCCAAGTGAGCATGGCACTAGTACTAGTACTGATGAATCACATCAATCCAATCATGCAGTAGATGATAATATGACATCAGTACGACTTGGACCCCGCACTCGGTTACAAAGAGGTATAAGACAGCCTAAACATTATACTGATGGTACTATTCGATATGGTCTGTTTACTGCTACAGGAGAACCGTCTACTCTTTCAGAAGCTCTTAAAAGTGATCAGTGGTGCCAAGCTATGACTGAAGAATATAATGCTCTCTTAGAAAACAAGACTTGGCGTCTTGTTCCTCCACATTCTACAAAGAATCTTATTGATTGTAAATGGGTGTACCGAGTGAAAAGAAATGCTGATGGTACAGTTGATAGATTCAAGGCACGGTTGGTTGCAAAAGGCTTCAAACAAAGGTATGGCATAGATTATGAAGATACCTTCAGTCCTGTTGTGAAGGCAGCTACTATTAGACTGGTTCTTTCAGTTGCTGTCTCTCGTGGCTGGAGCTTACGGCAGCTAGATGTCAAGAACGCGTTTCTTCATGGCGTTCTGGAAGAGGATGTGTATATGAAACAACCTCCAGGATTTGAAGATCCTCAAACTCCACACTATATCTGCAAACTTGAAAAGGCTCTTTATGGTCTCAAACAAGCCCCTCGAGCATGGTATTCCAGACTAAGCACAAAATTGCAATCTCTTGGTTTTGTTCCTTCTATAGCAGATACTTCACTTTTTCTCTACAAAAAGGCAGGAGTTATGATATTTGTTCTGATATATGTTGATGATATAATTGTTACAAGCTCATCTGATCAGGCAATCTCTGTTCTGTTAAGTGATCTAAAGGATGATTTTGCTCTCAAGGATCTGGGAGATCTCCACTTCTTCTTAGGCATTGAGGTAAAAAAAGTAAGTAATGGTCTATTACTCACACAGGAAAAGTATGCTACTGATTTAATTACAAGAGTTGGCATGAAGAATTGCACCACGTGTCCTACACCTCTTTCGTCCACTGAAAAGTTGTCTCTAAATGAGGGTACTCCTCTTGGCTCTGAAGATATTACTGAATACAGAAGTATAGTGGGTGCATTACAATACTTGACATTGACACGACCTGATATTTCTTTCTCAGTTAATAAGGTTTGTCAGTTCTTACATGCCCCAACAACTTCTCATTGGACAGCTGCAAAAAGGATATTGAGATATATTCAGGGTACACTGAAGGTTGGACTTATTGTTCAGAAATCTTCCTCAAGTTTGCTTAGCGCTTTCTCTGATGCAGACTGGGCAGGTTGTCTTGATGATAGAAGATCTACAGGAGGTTTTGCTGTGTTTTTTGGACCAAATTTAATATCTTGGAGTGCTAGAAAACAAGCTACAGTGTCTAGATCTAGTACTGAAGCTGAATACAAATCACTTGCAAATGCAACAGCTGAGTTAATATGGGTTGAGGCTCTTCTTGGTGAATTGGGTGTGTCACTAAAAGAGAAACCATGTTTGTGGTGTGACAATCTAGGAGCTACATACTTATCTGCAAATCCTGTGTTTCATGCAAGGACTAAGCATATTGAAATTGATTTTCATTTTGTCAGAGAAAGGGTAGCTAATAAACTTCTTGACATCAGATTCATTTCTAGCAAGGATCAAATTGCAGATGGGTTTACTAAGGCACTACCTGTCAAGGAACTTGATGAATTCAAACGTAATCTCAACCTTTCACAAGGTTGTGATTAAGGGGGGCTGTTAGAATTATATTAGGAGTTTTCTCCTTATCTTCATTGTAACCAATATGGAGTAGTACTCCAATTGGACTTCTTGTCAATCTTGTAACAATCGGCTTGTGCCAAACTATATAAACACGCAAACGTACCGAGGCCAAGGTAACGTTAACACCAAAACCTAATAGGAGTAACACCTTTGACTGGTGAGAGGATCAGGCAGGTCGGCTCTGCTCTCCGTAAGATGGTGGAGAAAGAGATGGGGAGGTACTTGTCCAAGGCCAAATTGCCGAGCCACTATGACTGGCTGGTAGAATTCATACCCAGGCTTGATGATCCTGTTGGATGTACTCATGCCAACTGGAAGGAAACAGGGACGGATCACAATGGAAAAGAGTTGCCGAGTGCTGGTGTCATCGGCAAAGCTGTCTAGCCTGAAGGAGATGGGATTTTCAAAATGTTCCGATTCTTCCATGTAAGGGAAGAAGGTAGGATTATCCAGGCCTTGGAAGAAAATACTGAACCACTTGGAAGCTTCCTGAGGGGATAGTTTACTACCTGGCAACCTATACAAAGCTTGGCCATAACTAGTGCATCGGATCTGCTTCCCTTTGACATCTGGGAAGGTACAACTCGCCAAAAGGGGAAAGTTGGGGACATGGTTTTGAAAGTACAGCTGGGCCCATAGCTGGATAAACCACCAAGGACCTCCTGTTTTGACTGCTATGCCAGAGAACAGCTTGACAGACATCAACTGGAGATATCGATAGACCTCTCCAAGGAACAGTTTGCCGATGCCAAGTTGAGTGCCTTTGGCAAGCTCGTAGGCTAAGGAGAGATAATTTTTGGTTGGAGCAAGGGAAGGGCCACAAAATATGAAATGTTCTAGCCAGAAGTTGAGAAAGGCTGTGTGTTCTTTCTCTGTGACAGGGCCCTTTGTTTTCATATGGCGTTGGAGGTAGGCACCCCAGTTCGTGCAGTCTGTTTTAGAAGACAGTTTGTAGGGGACTTTGGTCAGTTTGAAAGCAGAGGGGCTGGGTGATGTAACATCTAGACCAGTGATCATCACCACGTCTAACAGAGTTGGTGACATAGGGCCATGACCGAACATAAAGCAGTTCAGAGCGTCAGACCAGAAGTAGCCGATGGTTTTTAGAAGATTCTCATGTTTCTCAAGAGGAGACAATGACAAGTGCAAGGCATCGGCTATCCCCGTGGTTTCCCATTGAGATTGGTAAGCTCTAGCTACCCTACTGAACCAAGTGACCCAATGTTCAGGAGGATTAGGCCAGGCTCGCAAGCAGTCGGCCCAAGAGTTTAAATCTAGGTCTTGGCTTACGAAGGGGATTCGGTTTGCTTCACAAGAAATCAGATGGGCAGGACTAGATGCGGTACGAGGGCCAAGGCAGAGAGAATTTGGGTGAGAAGGATGTGGCAGCAGAATGTCTGAAACCTAGAAAATTTAATAATGGAATAAGGCATTAATTCAGGTGTTCGCCATTAATTCTAGCATCGCATTCAGACTACGGGGAGTAGGCGTACCTTCAGACCGGAGACCTCTGGGTTGGTGTTGGACGATTCCGCCATCTAGTTTGCCGGCGGAGATGGATCTGTGCAATTGGGGATCGAGGAGTCTTGTCGCTGTGAGCTCGATTTGGTCGATGAGCAATTGGAGATCTGGGTCGCCCTTTTTGAAGAGGGTCGTAGGTTACCGTTTGAAACTGGAAAGTGGCCGCTCAGATTTGTCTAAGTATGCGACCGAACTTGACCTTGTTAACGTTTTTGGGAAAGCCGATGTTTAACCATCGGCTCTTTGGGCTGTGACTTGGTTGACTGTATGAGCGCAGCAGGGTAAAAGCCGATGCGTTGCTATCGGCTTCTGGAACATCGACCTATGTGACTATCGGCGAAATTGGGTCGGAAAAGCAATCTTCGAGTTGGAAAAGCAATCTTCGTTCATTCAAAAGACGATTATTTACAGTGGAGCTGATTGCTTACAAAAGGAGATGATTGCTTGCAAAAGGAAATCTACTACTACTACTACTACTACTACTACTACTACTACTACTACTACTACTACTACTACTACTACTACTACTACTACTACTACTACTACTACTACTACTACTACTACTATTAATTCCTAATCTAGAGGCCGAGGTCGTCGCCGCTGTCTTCGTCGTCGTCTTGTTCGCTGTCATCAGCGCTGCTGCCGGCGTCGTCTTCGCTGCTGCTGATCCAGATACCAGCGGGGGCCTCCTCGTCCTCGTCGTCGTCTTCGGTGTCATCGCTGGACCCGGCGCGGAAGTACTTCACCGGCTGGTACTCCTCGGAGGAGGTGTCCTCCTCCGCTTCCTCCTCCTCGTCAGAGGAGTCGACGCCGTCCCAGGACATGGCGTCGTCGGTGCTGTCCGCCTCCAGTTCCCCATCGGCGAGGAACTGCAGGTCCTCCTCGCCATCGGTCAAGGACTCGTCGTCCTCGGACCAGGTGGCGAAATCCCAATCCCTCTCGTCCCACCATTGTGGGGCGAGAGTGTTGTACGCCGCCGTCGGCGGATGCTCTGGCGTCGGCTCCCGGTCGCTCATTGTATTGGAGGCTTGGGAGGACAGGCCAGATGAAGCAGAGGAGGCCATGGCGGAGGAAGAGGGTTTTTTCGGCGGAGGAAGAAGGGTTTCTTGGCTACTGGAGGAAGATGGGTCTGCAAACTGCTCAGATGAATATAAATAAGGGGAATAGTATGAAGCGGTTCAATGCTATAGCGGTTTCCCAGAATGTGCTGCCGAAATTGTCAAATCATGCACTGCGGAGATTTGGAGAAGACAGGGCATCATGATGAGGGGGTGGCGTGACGATTCTGTTCTGCAACGCATTCTGGCAAACGCGTAACCTGATACAGAAAAAAAAAGAGGAGAAGGAAAAAAACAGAGTGGTTTTGGAATTATCATTGCCAAAACCAGGGGGGCATGTGTTATCGCCATATTTTGGCCAAAGGAGGAGTTGGGCCGTAATGATGATGGGCTTAGAAGATACATATATGCAATGTGTTATTGAATCGGCCTCGTACGTTGATTTGGGCTAAATTGCCCGTGTATCTTATATTGTATACGTTCCGGTTTAGGTAGGAGATAGAGTTGTAGAGTTATTCCAAAGATAGAAAGTCTCCGGACTATAAATATGTACCTAAGGTTATCGAGAAAAGGAGGACAATCACGTTCACAACAAACACAATCTCGGCGCATCGCCACCCCTTGTTTCTAGGGTTTTTCTCGGATAAGTGCCATGCTGCCTAGATCGCATCTTGCGATCTAGGCAGTATCTACTTATGCGATTATTTGGTGTTACTCGTACTGAAGCCTTGTTGATGGCGAGTAACACTATTATTATAGATTTGTTTAGGCTAGCATCGGTACCTTTTGCTATGATTGTTTAGTTATGCTACCTCTAGCTATCTCGCCGCCTTTGCACCTTTTCCCGGGTGTAAGGGTGGCACTTTGCTTGATCTTTATTTAAGTCGTTTTGATCTGTTATAGTTGTGCCTTGTTCTCCAAGGTTTAGTTTGATATCTACATGATCAGGCCTTGCAAACGGGTTGAACGATCCAGTAGTATGTAAGATATGGTTTACCAATCCGAGAGGAGTTGTTCCGGAAATTGACGTTACGTTGGTTTTTAGGCCTTCTCTAGGATTAGTTTTCTATTATCTTTTGTATCTACCAGGCTCAATTACGTGTAGGACGTTCCAATCATGTAGTGAAAACGTTAAACTGTCGTAGATCGATTTAACTTGTATTGATGAAGCAAAACCCCATGTTATCATAGATCTAATGCAGAACCATGGGATAATCGGCTCTAGGAGCCGATTCACAGGGAAACCTGGGAGCCGGTTACGGCTTGAATTTTACGTATGTTTGTTTGCCATGCAGGAAACCAATCGAAGCAATCTTTCACCTTCCTGATCAGGTATAGGTCAGGTGGCACGCCCTCGAACCAAGCCAGGACGTGTGCCGGAGTTTTGCGGGCCGTTGCCCGAGGGACCAGGGCCCACCAGCAGTCCTGGGAGCCTCCCGGCTCTCCGTGTTGCCCGTCGCTGCTCGCCGGTGGGTTTTGGTAGGCAACACCAGTGCCAACGAACTCCACCCCACCACCGCTCGCCAGGTCACGTCGCCGTGCGTCAGACCCCGACCGCCGCGCCGGAGGCTGCCCATGCGCGTGTCACCGAACCCTCCCGAGGACCTCCGCCCAGGCGCTCACGCGAGGGACGCGAGGAGAGACCCCGCGTCGCCGCCGTCGGCCGGAGTGGCTTCGCCCGACGGCTTCTTCCGGCAGCGGGGCAGGGGAGGAGAGAGATAGGCGGCTATGGTTTGGAGGTCGCCCCCGAGTCGCCCTGGGCGAGAGCGACCAGGGGTGAAGATTATATCATGATCAAATATTTGTATTATTTACATTTAGAAAGTGGGCTAGTTCCGAAGGTTGGCGAAGTTCCTCGAATAGCTTGGTGCCTGGGTGCGGTGCCGACTGGAGTTCGTCTTGGTTCTTGTCACAGCTTCTATGGTGGAAACGGACAAGAGCCTTGGCGGCGGATCTTCTGAATAAGCACCCTTGCCTGCGATGCACCATCGCCAACACACAAAGTGTCGTCCTGGACGGCCGAGGTGGTGAGGGGGACGTCAGGATGGATGGTGGCTTAGCTGTTTCGTGCAGGTTGCTGCCGCATCGAGCACATCGTCGGGTGGCCATGTCTGCCATCGGCATCTTCGGCCGCAAAAGCGGCGAGTTTGCACGCCTACAAGGCGTGCCTGCAACCTCTAGGATGGAGGCCCTCTAGGAGCCATGCATCGGTGCTCCACATCTTCTTCTCGCCAAGTGTTGAGTCCCGGCGGGAGAAAGATGGCCGACAAGGCTCCAACATCGGTTGTTCGGTCAAAGGACCTGATTGCGTTGTTCGTGCTAATGTTAGGGTCCTTCAAGCAAATGTTTAGGACTGCTTTCATTTACTTTTTCTTATAAGGTCGTGTATGTAAATGTAACCGACTGATAGTTTCTTAATGGCAGCTTCGGGGTCCTTCGAGATCCCTCCTTGTTCAAAAAAAACACACAATTAGGTCATAATATATTGTATTACGTAGATCGCACCTTTTGGGGTTTTGTATTCATTTTGTCGAAATGTAAGTGGGCTCTGTAATCTGACATGTTAGTTTCAACTAACTCAACTTTTTTTTTGAAAAGATTTAAGGTATGTGTATAATTCAACAAATCTATTTGGATTTTCACTAAAACATAGTTGTACCTTTTTACTTGAAGCATTTGTTTGGAAATACGTTAGCAGGATCGGCCATCCGGTCAATTGGTTCACCATCTCTCTCACACAAGGTGATACTTTCATTTTGGTAGTTCCTTTACTGGGCTGGCACCCGGTAGCAAAGATCTAGCCATTTTATGCCCTTTCTCTTCTTTCTCAAATTGAGGAAGATGGGATGCTCGAGGTTATCCATCTTAAGTCCTTGCTAAGAATAGCTTCCAATTATTATCCATCTTGAATAATCCTTGCTAAGAATAGTTTTAACCATACATAGTTTAATTAAAAAAAAAGCTTGCAGTTGTTGTTTGCATTGCTTTGAAGTTCATTTGACAAATGCGGAGTGCATTACCAAATACAAATTCATATCAATGTTTTTGAGCGTTCGGGACATGTATTATTCACTAAAACAAATAAGTTGATGAACAATGGATGGGGCAATATAATTGTGGTACGGCATAGTACAGTAATGATTGGTAGGCTCGTAGCTAGAAATGTAATAAATGCTGATAGAAAGGAATGGATAGTAATGTATAGTACATAATTTATACTAGGTTCATTCGAACAAAAAAGCACAATTTTCTGGTTATTAGGTTTTTACTTGTTTGGTACAGTAATTGAGTAGTGGGTTAGAGTTGCTGAAATTTGTCTGATAGTATGAATTTTCTCAGATTCTGATGTTTTCACTGTCATGTCCATATTTGGTTCAAAATGGGTCATCATATTTGAATTTGTAATTTTTAGCGAAACTGAAGATTTAATTTTACAGAAACGGATGCAGTCTTGTTAGGGATTTCAGAAAGGAAAATCCATCTGGCATCATTCTCAAAAAAAAAAAAATCCATCTGGCATGCAGCAAATAGATCCAGCTAGCCCGGCACGTAAACACGGGCCAGTCCAGGCGTGTCCATTCCCCACGAGCGCCGGCCACCCACGGGCCACAGGAACAAACGTACGTACACGGTACACGACCGACCGCGCATGCACCACCCACGTCGATCGAACCGAACCCAGAAGGAGATTCGTGCACCCACCCACCACGCAAGTCACCCCACGCGCCCACGTACAACACGCACTGCGCCCCCGCGTGTTCCGTGTGCACCGTACCTGGCCCGCCGCTCACCCTTTCCGTTTAGATTAGCCTAATAACTCAGCAGGCAGCACCGAGCGAAGAATAAAATCAAGGAGCGGATTGATTAACCACTTCCACTAATACCACTAGGTGCATGCAGCCAACGGACGGGGCACCTTCTCTTCCCTTCCCTTCTCGGGATCTTTATCTGATCTCATCTCGCCGATCCGCCCTCCCTCCACTGGACTGGCTTTTGTTTTCGTTTTCTTCTAACCTGCTGCTGAGCTGGACCCCGGCCGGTGATTCCTTTTGCACATCATCGTCATTGGATTAGCCATACCCCTGCTGCTCTACGGAGACATCCTATCTTAATTAATTATTAGTACTCTACTATGTACTCATCACGCGGTTTTGCCACGGCTTTAACTTGATTGCTTTATTTTGTTCTTATTATCAAAGCTGGAATGGATGTTTCAGAAAACGAATGAAATTCTTCTTATTACTTACCAGGTCTTCCGCCAGTTGGGTTGGCGGTCGGGGCTGACGATGATCTTTTAAACACTGCTACCGGGTTTCACCCATTTGCGTATTTTTATACCTCATGAAGAATGGGTAGCGTTTATGTCCTTTTTTCCTACATATATACTACCTCCGTTCTAGTATAATATAAGACTTTTTAGCAAGCTAAGGAGGGAGTACATAGTAGGAGTAGCTACCAGTCAACTTGTGTGCTCGTCGTGTGTTGATGCATGCTGCGGTTTCTTTGACCCACAACTTGATCAATGCTGATTCGTGCTATCCTATGAGATCACCTTAATTGGTGCGAGGTTTGATGCAATGCACCGTACATACGTAATACGGGTTCAACATAAATTTTTCGGGGCTTTCACTCCTTTCCATTCATATTAAACAAAAACAACAAGGTCATAGTCAGACATTATTACAGTCCAGAAGAAAGGAGGTACGAGAAATGGAAGCAAGTTGATGTAGTATCAGAAAACATACTGTCAACGCTCGCCATCAAGACGTTACCATAGGGCAAAAAACTGATACCACAATAAGAACCCAGACAAATAGTTCGATAATCCATCAAAAGGAAAGCACATGAAACTAAGAAAGTCTCCAGGAAGAAGCCACCCAGAAGCGCGAAACCCACCATCAGAACCTCATGGACCAGCGATCATCAGGATAGGCTGCGCCCTGGAGTTGGATCTTGCATAAAACCTCCCCGCAACTTGCATCAGCTAGGACGTTCCCTGAGTCAGCATCTCGCTGTCATTCTCTTTCTGCAAACCTGTCCAATACAGAAATAAAGAAACGGCAAAAAAAAAGAAATTTCACTGAGTGAGTGGAGCTTGTGATTCTCAAAAGTAACTTCGTTACGAGTAAGCCAAATTGCCCAGCACAAGGAAGCAATTAAAACCACATACAATCTCTCATGCTGGGAAAGAAAAGAATGGAACCAAGTCATGGCCTGCCAAAAATTATTAGGAACCAAATTTGTCCCCATAGCTACACCTAGAACCCCCCAAACCACCCTATCAACAGAACAGGTGAAGAGGAGGTGATAATTTGTTTCCACTTGGTTACAAAAGGAACATAGTGGGGAGCCAGACCATTTTCTTTGGTGCATATTCTGCCTAGTGAGGAGAGCATTTCTGCATAATTGTCACATAAAAATCTTGATTTTAAGAGAAAGTTTAGCTTTCCAAATCCATTTTTACTAGAGCCAACAAGGTTCCTTTCCAACCATAATCATATAGATTTAGTTGTAAAGATTTCATTTATGTTCAAGGACCAGTAAACATTATCATTCTCACAACAAAGAGGCTAGGATCTAATAGCATCACAAATGTGAGTCCATTGAACAAGCATATCACCTCTAAGGGTTCTCCTAAAAGGCACCCTAAACTCCATATCAACACATTTCTTAATGGTAACATTTTGATCTTGGCAGATATCAAACAACCTAGGAAAACATTCAGAAAAGGGTAAGTTCCCACCAATAGGATCATTTCACGGACTAGTTAGACTTCCATTGTCCAAGGAAATCTTCCTCCCTGCCAAATATTTTTTTCTAATTCTGAGAAGAGTTTTCCAGCAAGGAGAATCAGAAACCTTCTCCATAACAGTGACAACATTATGTTTCTTGAGATATTTGGCCCTACAATTTGTTGCCAAAGGCATCACCTTTTTCAAGTTTCCACCACCATTTACAAAGGAGGCTAATATTTTGCTTCCTCAAATCTTTAACCCTAGGCCACCCTTCTTTTTAGATCTACAAATTCTCTTCCAAGAAACCATATAATAGCCCTTATTTTGCTTTTTCCATGCCAAAAAATCTAAATCTACGCTTATCCAACTTAGAAATGAAAGTTTTAAATTAAATACAAGAGCTATATGAGTAGATTCTATCTTCGCGTTAAATTAAATACAAGAGCTAGCGTATGTCTGGTGGTGGTGTCCAAAACAAAACCCCCTTGTTTTTCTTTGGCATGGCCTCAATTTAAGGCCGTGTTTAGATGATTATTTGTTTTTTAAATGTCTACTAATTAAATTATCCTCCTACATCATTTTCTTTGCAACATTATCCAAATTTCTTTTGCTATCCAAATATTTGGCGGGGTACTTGGGCTCAAACCAAACTATATCCTCACTGTGTCTTTCTATGTAAAACTGACATAGAAATTTCCACCGTCTCCCATGTCGCCCCCACTCGGACGGCACTAGAGGCCCCCAACCCTAGCCGCCATCGGTATACCTCGCCCCTCCTCTCTCCTCTCCGCCTCTGTCGGAGGACGCGGCCGGGCAAAGCTCGCGCCATCGACGATGGAGGCGAGGCCTCCTCTTCTTCTCGTACGGCGCCTCGTCGTGGGGTCTGGCGGCCAGGGCGGCGATGATTGTCCTTGACTGTGTGGTGGTGTGGGGCGGCGCAGGGAGGGCGCGTGGAGATGGTGTGGAGGGACTGAGGGTGGCTGTAGCGCGTGTGGTGTGCCCCCGTCGTCCGTGGACGCCCACGACGGCTAGGCCCAATCTAGGCCTATGTGGGCCAGGGCGGGTCGCGGCTTTGGGGCATGGTGGTGGAGCGATTCCTCGTGGACCAGCGAGTTGGTGCAGTATCAGGAAACCTACTGTCAGCGCTCGCCATCAAGACGTTAACATAGGGCAAAAACCTGATACCACAATAAGAACCTAGACAAATAGTTCGATAATCCATCAAAAGGAAAGCATGAAACTAAGAAAGTCTCCAGGAAGAAGCCACCCAGAAGCGCGAAACCCACCATCAGAACCTCATGGACCAGCGATCATCAGGATAGGCTGCGCCCTGGAGTTGGATCTTGCATAAACCCTCGTCGCAACTTGCATCAGCTAGGATGTTCCCTGAGTCAGCATCTCGCTGTCATTCTCTTTCTACAAACCTGTCCAATACAGAAATAAAGAAACAACAAAAAAGGAAATTTCACTGAGTGAGTGGAGCTTGTGATTTTCAAAAGTAACTTCGTTACGAGTAAGCCAAATTGCCCAGCACAAGGAAGTAATTAAATCCACATAAAATCTCTCATGCTGGGGAAGAAAAGAGTGGAACCAAGTCATGGCCTACCAAATATTATTAGGAACCAAATTAGTCCCCATAGCTACACATAGAACCCCCCAAACCACCCTAGCAACAGAACAGGTGAAGAGGAGGTGGTCATTTGTTTCCACTTGGTTACAAAAGGAACACAGTGGGGATCCAGACCATTTTCTTTGGTGCATATTCTGCCTAGTGAGGAGAGCATTTCTGCATAATTGTCACATGAAAATCTTGATTTTAAGAGAAAGTTTAGCTTTCCAAATCCATTTTTACTAGAGCCAGCAAGGTTCCTTTCCAACCACAAGCATATAGATTTAGTTGTAAAGATTTCATTTATGTTCAAGGACCAGTAAACATTATCATGCTCAGAAGAAAGAGGCCAGGATCTAATAGCATCACAAATGTGAGTCCATTGAACAAGCATATCACCTCTAAGGGTTCTCCTAAAAGGCACCCTAAACTCCATATCAACACATTTCTTAATGGTAACATTTTGATCTTGGCAGATATCAAACAACCTAGGAAAATATTCAGAAAAGGGTAAGTTCCCCCAGTAGGATCATTCCACAGACTAGTTAGACTTCCATTGTCTAGGGAAATCTTCCTCCCTAACAAATAATTTTTTATAATTCTGGGAAGAGTTTTCTAGCAAGGAGAATCAGAAACCTTCTCCATAACAGTGACAACATTATGTTTCTTGAGATATTTGGCCCTACAATTTGTTGCCAAAGGCCATCACCTTTTTCAAGTTTTCACCACCATTTACAAAGGAGGCTAATATTTTGCTTCCTCAAATCTTTAACCCTAGGCCACCCTTCTTTTTAGATCTAAAAATTCTCTTCCAAGCAACCATATAATAGCCCTTATTTTGGTTTTTACATGTTAAAAAAATCTACATCTATGCTTATCCAACTTAGAAATGAAAGTTTTAAATTAAATACAAGAGCTATATGAGTAGATTCTATCTTTGTGTTAAATTAAATACAAGAGCTAGTGTATGTCTGGTGGTGGTGTCCAAACCAAACCCCCCTTGTTTTTCTTTGGCATGGCCTCAATTTATGGCCGTGTTTAGATGATTATTTGTTTTTTTAGAATGTCTACTAATTAAATTATCCTCCTACATCATTTTCTTTGCAACATTATCCAAATTTCTTTTGCTATCCAAATATTTGGCGGGGTACTTGGGCACAAACCAAACTATATCCTTACTGTGTCTTTCTATGTAAAACTGACATAGAAATTTCCACCGTCTCCCGTGTCGCCCCCGCTCGGGTGGCACTAGAGGCCCCCAACCCTAGCCGTCGTTGGTAGCCCTCGCCCCTCCTCTTTCCTTTCTGCCTCTGTCGGAGGAGGCGTCCGGGAAAATCTCGCGCCACCGACGATGGAGGCGGGGCCTCCTCTTC
Source organism: Avena atlantica (assembly GCA_910589765.1). Lineage (NCBI taxonomy): Eukaryota > Viridiplantae > Streptophyta > Magnoliopsida > Poales > Poaceae > Avena > Avena atlantica. Next base: position 509,468,445 of record OU342739.1, on the reverse strand, counting down.
TTCTCGTGTGGCGCCTCGTCGTGGGGTCTGGCGGCCGGGGCAGCGACGATTGTCCTTGACTGTGTGGTGGCGTGCAGCGGCGTAGGGAGGGCGTGTGGCGATGGTGTGGAGGGCCTGAGGGTGGATGTAGCGCGTGTGGTGTGCCCCCGTCGTCCGTGGACGCCCATGGCGGCTGGGCCCAATCTGGGCCTATGTGGGCCGGGGCGGGCCGCGGCTTTGGGGCATGGTGGTGGAGCGATTCCTCGTGGACCAGCGAGTTGGTGCAGTATCAGGAAACCTACTGTCAACGCTCGCCATCAAGACGTTACCATAGGGCAAAAACCTGATACCACAATAAGAACCCAGACAAATAGTTCGATAATCCATCAAAAGGAAAGCATGAAACTAAGAAAGTCTCCAGGAAGAAGCCACCCAGAAGCGTGAAACCCACCATCAGAACCTCATGGACCAGCAATCATCAGGATAGGCTGCGCCCTGGAGTTGGATCTTGCATAAACCCTCGACGCAACTTGCATCATCTAGGATGTTCCCTGAGTCAGCATCTCGCTGCCATTCTCTTTCTGCAAACATGCCCAATACAGAAATAAAGAAACAACAAAAAAGGAAATTTCACTGAGTGAGTGGAGCTTGTGATTTTCAAAAGTAACTTCGTTACGAGTAAGCCAAATTGCCCAGCACAAGGAAGCAATGAAAACCACATAAAATCTCTCATGCTGGGGAAGAAAAGAGTGGAACCAAGTCATGGCCTGCCAAATATTATTAGGAACCAAATTAGTCCCCATAGCTACACCTAGAACCCCCCAAACCACCCTAGCAACAGAACAGGTGAAGAGGAGGTGATCATTTGTTTCCACTTGGTTACAAAAGGAACATAGTGGGGAGCCAGACCATTTTCTTTGGTGCATATTCTGCCTAGTGGGGAGAGCATTTCTGCATAATTGTCACATGAAAATCTTGATTTTAAGAGAAAGTTTAGCTTTCCAAATCCATTTTTACTAGAGCCAACAAGGTTCCTTTCCAACCATAATCATATAGATTTAGTTGTAAAGATTTCATTTATGTTCAAGGACCAGTAAACATTATCATGCTCAGAAGAAAGAGGCTAGGATCTAATAGCATCACAAATGTGAGTCCATTGAACAAGCATATCACCTCTAAGGGTTCTCCTAAAAGGCACCCTAAACTCCATATCAACACATTTCTTAATGGTAACATTTTGATCTTGGCAGATATCAAACAACCTAGGAAAACATTCAGAAAAGGGTAAGTTCCCACCAATAGGATCATTTCACGGACTAGTTAGACTTCCATTGTCCAAGGAAATCTTCCTCCCTGCCAAATATTTTTTTCTAATTCTGAGAAGAGTTTTCCAGCAAGGAGAATCAGAAACCTTCTCCATAACAGTGACAACATTATGTTTCTTGAGATATTTGGCCCTACAATTTGTTGCCAAAGGCCATCACCTTTTTCAAGTTTTCACCACCATTTACAAAGGAGGCTAATATTTTGCTTCCTCAAATCTTTAACCCTAGGCCACCCTTCTTTTCAGATCTACAAATTCTCTTCCAAGCAACCATATAATAGCCCTTATTTTGCTTTTTCCATGCCAAAAAAAATCTACATCTATGCTTATCCAACTTAGAAATGGAATTTTTAAATTAAATACAAGAGCTATATGATTAGATTCTATCTTCGTATTAAATTAAATACAAGAGCTAGCGTATGTCTGGTGGTGGTGTCCAAACCAATCCCCCCTTGTTTTCTTTGGCATGGCCTCAATTTAAGGCCGTGTTTAGATGATTATTTGTTTTTTAGAATGTCTACTAATTAAATTATCCTCCTACATCATTTTCTTTGCAACATTATCCAAATTTCTTTTGCTATCCAAATATTTGGCGGGGTACTTGGGCTCAAACCAAACTATATCCTCACTGTGTCTTTCTATGTAAAATTGACATAGAATTTTCCACCGTCTCCTGTGTCGCCCCCACTCGGGCGGCACTAGAGGCCCCCAACCCTAGCCGCCGTCGGTAGCCCTTGCCCCTCCTCTGTCATCTCCGCCTCTGTCGAAGGACGCGGCCGGGCAAAGCTCGCACCACCGATGATGGAGGCGGGACCTCCTCTTCTTCTCGTGTGGCGCCTCGTCGTGGGGTCTGGCGGCCGGGGCGGCGATGATTGTCCTTGACTGTGTGGTGGAGTGCGGCGGCGCGGGAAGGGCGCATGGCGATGGTGTGGAGGGCTTGAGGGTAGCTGTAGTGCGTGTGGTGTGCCCTCGTCGTCCGTGGACGCCCACGGCGGCTGGGCCCAATCTGGGCCTATGTGGGCCGGGGCGGGCCGCGGCTTTGGGGCATGGTGGTGGAGTGATTCCTCATGGCCTCGTCTCTGGGGCGTTGCAGGCGCAACAACGGTGGTGGCTTGCCTGCATGGCGGCCCCCTCCTCCCAGTTCATGCGGGCTAGCTGTGGTGCCAATGGTGGCTGATGCGCCTTCCTTCTTCGACGGTGAGGCTGGCGATGTTCCTCCCCTTCCCGCAGTGGCATCTCCAGCCGGCATCTTGCGTCCCGGCCCACCTTCTCCCTACATGCGGACCTTTGGTAGGGATTCAGGGACACGATCCATGGCCGGGTGAAAGCCCAGCTCGTATCGAGCTGATGATGGACGCGGCGACGCCTACGGGTGCCCCTACCTCCTTAGGGGCGCGATCATGGCCGGTATCGTGTCTTCCTATTCTCGGGTGCCGGGGGAAACCCTTGGTTCGGGCCACCGGACCAGGAGGCGGCGCCGCCATGACGTCGTGATATTCTTGAAGTCGTCGTCAAGGCTTCCTAGGAAGGGCCCGATGTTTTGGAGTTTGGGGTGGTGAGGTGCTGCCTATATTGGATGTTGCTCAGGGCGCGAGCATCAAGGGAGCGATGTACATCAAGGTGGATGCTTCCTAGTAGACGCTTCCTCAAGTCCGGTTGGATCCTGCTAACTTCTCGCCGATCTCTTCTAGGCGTATGAGAGTGACGTGCGTTGATATGTGTGACCTTGGAGTCATGGTCGTGCTACGACAGAGTCTTGCTTTGATCGTGACGCGGTTCAGTTGCTTAGTGACTCATCTCCTCACCTTTGGTAGGAGACTTGGCAAGGTGAGGTCTCTATCGTCGGGTCGCTTTGGAGTGTGTGTTGTAAGACTCTTGGCGTTGTATCATGTGAGTTGTATCGTATTGGTGTGTGGAGTTGTAAGCCGCTTTCCAAGACGTGTCGCTAGAAAAAAAATGTAAAACTAATATGTATTTCGTCTGCTCTTTTCCCTCTACAGCATTATCTGGGCAGTTCATGGCAGTGTCGCTGCATCGCCCGATCAGCCTCTTCCTCTTGCCGATAGCCATCTCCCAGTCGAGGGGAACGACTACGATGGTTTACACCACTATCGTTCCTCCTTCCCTCTCACGCGCCGCAGATGCGGACCGAGCAACGGCGAGGAAACATGCATTACATTCTCTCGACCCGGTACATGTGGCACTACTAGGAAAAATCCTATCTATGACACATGATTTTTTGAATTCTATGGCGCATAAGGGATGCGCCACAGATTTTTTTTCTATTGGCAATATGCGCCATGGATTTTATTTTTCAAATTTCAAAAACAGCGGGCAAGATTTCAAAATTCTGTGGCGCATATTGCCAATATGCGCCACAACATTTTTTTCAAATTTCAAAAAAAACTGGCTAGATCTAGGCAAGAGGTGGGTGTCACCGGAGGTGGTGGTGGACGAAGGAGGGGGTCGATAGAGGAGGGTCGCTAGAGGAGGAGGAGGCCGCCATAGGTGGTGGCTAGAGGAGGAGGAGGAGGCCACCAGAAGAGGAGGAGGCCATCGAAGATGGTGGTCGGAGGAGGAGGGGGGTGCTGGAGGAGGAGGTCACCGAAGTGGTGGAGGAGTTCGCTGGAGGAGGAGGTCACCGGGATGGTGGAGGTGGAGGACGTGGAGGAGGAGGCCATAGACGGAGGTGGATGAGGAGGTCGCCGGAGAAGGGAGAAGGAGGAGGGAGGAGAAGGAGAGAAGAGAATAAGTAGAGGAGAGGAGAGAAGGAGAAAAGAGAGAGGAGAGAAGGAGAAAAGAGAGGGAGAAGGGGTGCCGGTGGGATTCAAAATTCGAATCCCTCCTAGATCTCCCCCTTTTTTGCATGAAAAAATATTCTTTTGAAAATAACTTTTTACTCTTTTTGAATTTCGTGAATCTATAAAATCCAGAACGACATTTGCTTGTTGAATTCGGAAGGGAAATTTCGAGATGATCGTTTATAGGTAAAAAAAATTTTCTGACATCGTATGCAAAAGTTATGGCCGTTTTGCCGTCCGATGACCTTTTTTGCTAAATACATTGAAATTCATTTTTTTCAATTTCCCCTACAACTATACCCCAAAATATAATTATATCTCAAAGGAATTATTTTTTGAAGATTTTATTATTTTTTTACAAAACTTAAAAGGTGGTCCATGGGAGGAGGAGGTGGGATCTGTTTTCCACTTTCCGTGGCGCATATGTCTATATGCGCCACAGAATCATCACTTTCTATGACGCATATAGACATTAGCGTCACATAATTGTCTTCCTCTTAGTTGGTTCTCGGTCTCCTCAAATTTCTGTGGCGCATATATGTATATGCGCCATAGAATCATCACTTTTTGTGGCGCACAAGAAAACATGCTCCACCGAAACACACATTTCTATGACGCATATGGGTTCCGTGCGCCATAGAATTGCCATTTTTCTGTGACGCTTGTATCTATATGTGCCATAGAAATAATTTTGGGAAGCATGCCATTTTATATGCGCCACAAAAAGCCTTTCTACCTATAGATATTTGTTGAAGATATGCCCTAGAGCCAATAATAAAAGTAGTTATTATTATATCTTTGTGTTTAGGATAAATGTTTACATTTATTCTATAATTGTATTAACCAAAAACATTAATACTTGTGTGATTTGTAAGCTAATTAGAGTCCCTTGTAAAGCCTCTTTATAATACTAGCATGTTGGTTGATATATGATCATGGTTTCCTGATCATGAACATTGAGATGTTATTAACAACAAGATCATATCATTAGGATAATAGTGTGATGGACATACTCCTATAGATAAGCGTAGCATAAAGATCAAGTCATTTCAATAGTTCGTTTGCTATAAGCTTTCTGATACATAGTAACCTAATTACTTCGATCATGAGATCATGCTAATAACCATCACCGAATGGATACTTTGATGACATCAAACACCACACCGTAACTCGGTGGTTATAAAGGTGGTGTTGAGTATTCAGGTAGTATGTGTTGAGGCACATGGATCAAGAGTGGGATTTGTCCATCCATATGACGTATAGATATACTCTGGGCCCTCTCGGTGGAATATTATCCAATTAGCTTGCAAGCATGTGACTGGCTCACAAGGGATCACATATCACATGAACGAGTAAAGAGTACTTATCGTAACGAGGTTGAACTAGGTATGCAGAGATATCGAAGATCAAACCTCGGATACGTAAAATATCGCGAGACAAAGGGAAATTGGTATCTTATGTAAATGGTTCCTTCGATCGCAAAGTAATCGTAGAAATAGTGGGATCCATATGAATTTCCAGATTCCTCTATTGGTTATAATCGGAGAAGAGTCTCGGTCATGTCTGCATAATTCACGAACCGTAGGAGACACACTTAGGGATTCGATGTTGTTTAGTAGATATAGAATGTAAGTAGGAAGACCTAATGTTGTTTGGAGTCTCGGATGGGATCCGACATATCACGAGGAGATCTGGAATGGTCCAGAGAATAATATTCATGTAAGAAAAGTCCAATTCCGGAGTTCGGGAATGATTCCGGTGTTTTCATCGAAATGATCTAGAAGGGTATAGAAGGTTCACTAAACCGGAAGGGGAAGGGTACATGAATGTGTCATGACTAAGTGGAATGATTGCATCATGTACTAGGTCACTTGGCTGTGCGTTTAAAAGAAAGAAATTAAACTGCAAAATTGAAAGTCAAAAGGCAAGTTTGAGAAGTCAAACTGGGACAATGTTTCCTGGTGGAGGAAGGAGAGAATCCTTATCTCCCTCCACCACGCGCCTAGAAGGAGAGGGAGTTGGGGTAGGATTCAAACTCCCCTCTCCCAAGCTGCCCCTCCCTCTCATAAATAGAGGGGAGGGGGTGCACCCCAAGACCACAACAAGACCCACCCCACCAAGTCGCCACCGTCGCCTGCCGCCGCTACCCTAGTCGCCACCGGCTCCACCTTATCCTCTCCGGCTTCTAAACCCTAGACGTTGGGGAAACCCTACTACTCCACCATAACCCGCTCCGGCTTAAGGCAAAGCCCTGCGGGATTTCCCCTCTAACTCCAACACCACGCCGTCATGCTGCTGGAATCGCGAGGAGAGAACTACAACCTCCGATGCCTGCTGGAACAAGGGAGAGGAAGGTCTTCATCGAGTACTGAACGTGTGACCGACTGCAGGAGCGCTGCCAGAACGCGGCGACGGAAGGATCGTCTTCACGATCTTGAGATCGGCAAGTGAACGACTATATCACCCACGAGAATCTGCTCTCGTTAACCGCTTTGAAATCTTCGAGGGTCAGTACTCTAATCAACTCGTTGCTACAATCTAGTAGATAGATCTTGGCTTGTGTGTGTTCATGCGGTAGAATTTTTTTGTTTTCCATGCTATGAAGCCCTGCAGTGGTATCAGAGCCATGTCTATATGTAGATATGTTGAATGAGTAGAACATAATGATTATTGTGGGCGGTGGTGCTTTTATTATCAATTGCTTTTTGTGTACTTTGCATCTTGCGGTAGGGTGGGATGCAGCGACCCAGGCTAACCTTATATGACATCGTTCATGAGACTTCCTCCACGCTCAACATGTGTATTGCATGTGTGGCTTTGCGGGTGTGTGTCTCTCCCATCATAGTAACGATTCAATTTACAACGGGTACTTGATAGTTCAAGCATCAACATTGTGGTTCTTGTTCTTAAGTTAGAACAATACTTATTGAAATCCCCAAACCACGTAAAATATGCAAAAAAATATAGGCGTCTAACTTTGTTTTGCAGGGATGTGCTGTGATGTGATATGGCCATGATTGTAATTATATATGATGTATGCAATGTTCCATATTGTAAGTTGGCAATTGGCAGGAGTCTTATGGTTGTCTTTTAATTTTATTAAGACCTACGTGTATATTATTCAAAGTAATTGTAATAGTTGATGCTGGTGGAAGACAACCATGGATCAGTGCCATTGACATTGACGCCACGCCGGTGATGATGGAGATCATGTTCGTGCTTGAAGATGGAGATCGAAGGAACAAGAAGAAAGGCCATATCATATCACATATTTTGAATTGCATGTGATGTTAATCCTTTTATGCATATTGTATTTCTTAGTTCACGACGGTAACATTATAAGATGATCCCTCTCACAAAATATCAAGTTATAAAGTGTTCATCCTTAGTAGGCACCGTTGCCAAGACTCGTTGTTTCAAAGCACCACGTGATAATCGGGTGTGTTAGATTCTGCGAGTATATACAACGGGAGCAAGCCAGATTTTCTCATGCGGAAACTAAGGTTTGATCTTGACGAGCCTAGCATGTAGAGACATGGTCTCGGAACACGGGTCACCAAAAGATAAAGCATGAGTCATATAGTAGATATGATGATCATTTTGATTGTTCGCCTTTGAAGCTACATCATCTCTCGTGATGATCGGTTTTGATATAGTGGATTTGGATCGTGTGATCACTAAGACAATGTGAGGGATGTTGTTTTGAGTGGGAGTTTACCTAGATTAATTTAACTATTAATTAGAACTCAATTTGTCATAAACTTAGTCTAAACTATTGCAAATATGTTGTAGATCAATGGAGGCCTCTACCATCAATTTTAATGCGTTCCTAGAGAAATAAAAATTAAAAAACAATGGAACTTCGCGGATTGGTTCCGAAATTTGAGGATTTTCCTCAATGCTGGACAACTGACCTATGTGCTGGATGCACCACTAGGTGACCCACCTGCATAAGATGCTACCGATGATGAGAAAAATGTTTTCCGTACTCAGAAGAATCAGTACTCCACAGTTGAGTGTGCTATATTGTATGGTTTGGAATCGGAGCTTCAAAATAGGTTTGAGAACTTTGACCCACATGATATTGTCCGTGAACTCAAAATGATATTTGAGGCTCACACGGCAGCTGAGAGTTATGAAGCTTCTGAAAAGTTCTTTAACTGCAAGATGGAGGAGGGCAGCTCCATCAGTGAGCATGTGCTTAATGTCTAGGCACGCTAATAAGCTCCAAAGCTTGGGCATAATAATTCCTAATGCGTTGGGAATTCACCGTGTCCTCCAATCACTACCACCAAGTTATAAGAACTCTGTGATGAACTACAATATGCAGCGCATGGATAAGACGTTGCCAGAACTCTTCTCTATGTTGCAGTTTGCGTAAGTGGAGATTAAGAAAGAGCACCAAGTGTTGATGGTCAATAAGACCATCAATTTCAAGAAGTAAGGGAAAAAAGGGAAGCTTCAAGAAGGGTGGTAAGAAAGCTACCGCACCGGCGAAGAAAACCAAGGCTAGGCCTAAGCCTAATATTGAGTGCTTTTACTGCAAGGGAGAAGGTCACTGGAAGCGGAATTTCCCTAAGTACTTAGCAGATATGAAGAACGGCAACATCAAGAAGAAAGGTCTATCCGATACATGTTATTGATGTGTATCTTACTAGTAGTCGTAGTTGTGCCTGTGTATTTGATATTGGTTCGGTTGCTCATATTTGTAACTCGAAACAGGTGCTGTAGAATAGACGGAAACTAACGAAGAACAAGGTGACGATGCACGTTAGAAATGGACCAAAGGTTGATGTGATCGCGGTCGGCACGCTACCTCTTCATCTACCATCGGTATTAGTTTTATACTTAGATAATTGTTATTTGGTGCCTGCGTTGAGCATGAACATTATATCCGGATCATGTTTATTGCGAGATGGTTACTTGTTTAAGTCCGAGAATAATGGTTATTCGATTTATATGAGTAATATGTTTTATACACATAAACCTTTGATAGATGGTCTATTTTTGTTGAATCTCGATTGTAGTAATACACATGTTAATAATATTGAGGCTAAACGTTTAAATTTAAGCGATAACTCAACCTATATGTGGCACTATCGTCTTGGTCACATTGGAGTGAAGCGTATGAAGAAACTCCATTCCGATGGACTTCTTGAATCACTTGAAAGATATGAAGCATGTCTGATGGGTAAAATGACTAAGACTCCATTTTCTGGTATGACAGAGCGAGCTACGAACTTAGTGGAAATCATACAAACCGATGTGTGTGGCCCAATGAGTGTAGCATCGCGCGGTGGTTATCGTTATGTTCTTACTTTCGCAAATGACTTCAGTAGATATGGGTATATCTATTTCATGAAACATAATTCCGAAACTTTCAAGAAGTTTAAGGAATTTCAAAGTTAAGTAGAGAATCAATGTAACAAGAAGATTAAATTTCTACGATCTGATCGTGGAGGTGAATATCTAAGTTACGAGTTTGGCGAGCATTTGAAAAAATACGGAATAACAATTGACATTGTCGGGAACACCACAACGTAATGGTGTGTCCAAACTTCGTAATTAAACTCCCTTAGATATGGTTCGTTCTATGATATCACTTACAAATTTACCTTTGTCATTTTGGGGTTATGCATTAGAAACAGACACATTCACTTTAAATTGGGCACCATCTAAATTCGTTGAAACGACACCGTATGAATTATGGTTTGGGAAGAAACCTAAATTGTCGTTCCTTAAAGTTTGGGGTTGCGAAGCTTATGTAAAGAAGTTACAGCTCGACAAGCTTGAAGCCAAAGCGAAAAAATGCGTCTTCATACGATACCCGAAGGAAACTATTGGGTATACCTTCTATCATATATCCGAGGGCAAAATCTTCATTGCAAAGAATGGATCCTTTCTAGAGAAGGAGTTTCTCCCAAAAGAATTGACTCAAAGGAAAGTAGAAATCGACAAGGTTGTCGAACCTTCCATCGGATTTGAGAGTAGCGCAACACCGGAAGAATTTACTCTGGCGCCTACACCAATAGGAGAGGAAGCTAATGATAAAGGTCATGAAACTTCGGTCGAAGTTACTACGGAACCTCGCAGGTCAACAAGGACTCGTACCACTCCCGATTGGTATGATCCCGTTATGAGTGTCATGTTGGTGGATAACGCCGACGACCCTGCGACATATGAGGAAGCGATGATGAGCCCAGATTCCAATAAATGGCAAGAATCCATGAAATCCAAGATTGGAGATATGCCCTAGAGGCAATAATAAAAGTGGTTATTATTATATCTTTGTGTTTATGATAAATGTTTACATCCATGCTATAATAGTCTTAACAGGAAACATTAATACTTGTGTGATTTGTATACTAAATTAGAGTCCCTAGTAAAGCCTCTTTGTAATACTAGCATAAACATTGAGATGAACATTGAGATGTTATTAACAACAAGATCATATTATTAGGAGAATGGTGTGATGGACATACTCCTATAGATAAGCATAGCATAAAGATCAAGTCATTTCAATAGTTCGTTTGCTATAAGCTTTCTGATACATAGTAACCTAATTCCTTCGACAATGAGATCATGCTAATCACCATCATAGGAAGTATGCTTTTATGACATCAAACACCACACTATAACTTGGTGGCTATAAAGGTGGCATTGAGTGTTCGGAAAGTATGTGTTGAGGCACATGGATCAAGAGTGGGATTTGTCCATCCATATGACAAATAGATATACTCTGGGCCCTCTCGGTGGAATGTCATCCAATTAGCTTGCAAGCATGTGAATGGCTCACAAGGGATCACATATCACGGGAACAAGAAAAGAGTACTTATCGGTCACAAGGTTGAACTAGGCATGCAGAGATACCGACGATCAAACCTCAGATAAGTAAACTATCGTGAGACAAAGGGAAATAGGTATTGTATTTAAGAGGTTCATTCGATCGCAAAGTAATCGTAGAAATATGTGGGAGCCATATGAATTTCCAGATTCCTCTATTGGTTATTGATCGGAGAAGTGTCTTAGTCATGTCCGCATAATTCACGAACCGTAGGGAGACACACTTAAGGATTCAATGTTGTTTAGTAGATATGGAATGTAAGTAGGGATACTGAATGTTGTTCGGAGTGTAGTATGGGATCCGGGATATCACGAGGAGATCCGGAATGGTCCGGAGAATAAGATTCATATAAGGAAAGTCCGATTCCGGAGTTCAGGAATGATTTTGTTGTTTTCATCGGAGAGGTTCTAGAAGGGTCTAGAAGGTTCACCGGACCGGAAGGGGAATGGTCCATGAATGTGTCATGGGTAAGTGGAATGATTGGATCATATCCTAGGTCACTTGGTTTGGGCATTTGAGAGAGAGAATTAAAGATGTAAATTGAAAGTCAAAAGGGAGGTTTGAAAAGTCAAACTGGAACAATAGTTTCCTAGTGGAAGAAGAAAAGAGTCCTTCCTTCTATCCAACTTGGGTTTGGGTTTGGATTCAAACTCTCCCCTCCCAAGGCTACCCCCTCTCATAAATAGAGGGGGAGGGCTGCCCCAAAGACCACAACACCAAGCCCTCCCACCGTGCGCTGTCGCCGCCTCGCGCCGCCGCCGGCCCGTCGCCGTCGCCCTAGCCGCCACCGACACCTCCTCCTCCTCTTCGGCCTTCTAACCCTAGATCGCCAGAAACCCTAGATCCACCATAACTCACACCGGCTTAGGGGAAGCCCTGCAGGATCTTCCCTCTACTTCCGACACCACGCTGTCGTGCTGCCGGAATCACGAGGGGAGAACTACAACCTCCGTTGCCTGCTGGAACAAGGAAGAGGAGGGTCTTCATCGAGTACCGAACGTGTGACCGACTGTGGAAACGCTGCCGGAACGTAGCGCCGGAATGATCGTCTACGCGATCTTGATATCGGCAAGTGTACGACTACATCATCCACGAGAATCTTCTCTCGTTAATCGCTTTGGAATCTTCGAGGGTGAGTACTCCAATCAACTCGTTGCTACAATCTAGTAGATAGATCTTGGCTTGTTTGTGTGCATGTGGTAGATTTTTTTTGTTTTCCATGCTATGAACCCCTACAGTGGTATTAGAGCCGTGTCTATATGTAGATCTGTTGCACGAGTAGAACACTATGGTCATTATGGGCGTTGATGCTTTTTTTGTCGATTGATTCTTGTGTACTTTGCATCTTGCGGGATGGTGGGATGAAGCGGCCCGGGCTAACCTTACATGACATCGTTTATGAGACTTGCTTCATGCTTGACATGCAACTTGTATTGCATAAGTGGCTTTGCGGGTGCTTGTTTCTCCCAACATAGTTAAGATTCAATTTACAACGGGTGATTGACAATACTAGTATCGACGTTGTGGTTCTTGTTCGTAAGTTAGAACGACACTTATTGAAAGCCCCAAACCACGTAAAACATGTAAAGAAAATTAGAGGCGTCTAACTTTGTTTTGCAGGGGTGTGCTTGTTTGAGATATGCCCTAGAGGCAATAATAAAAGTGGTTATTATTATATCTTTGTGTTTATGATAAATGTTTACATTCATGCTATAATAGTATTAAACCGGAAACATTAATACTTGTGTGATTTGTAAACTAAATAAGAGTCCCTAGTAAAGCCTCTTTGTAATACTAGCTTATTGGTTGATAGATGATCGTGGTTTCCCGATCATGAACATTGAGATGTTGTTAACAACAAGATCATATCATTAGGAGAATGGTATGATGGACATACTCCTATAGATAAGCGTAGCATTAAGATCAAGTCATTTCAATAGTTTGTTTGTTATAAGCTTTCTGATACATAGTAACCTAATTCCTTCGACCATGAGATCATGCTAATCACCATCACCAGAAGGATGCTTTGATGACATCAAACACCACACCGTAAATGGGTGGCTATAAAGGTGGCATTGAGTGTTCGGAAAGTATGGGTTGAGGCACATGGATCAAGAGTGGGATTTGTCCATACATATGACGGATAGATATACTCTGGGCCCTCTCGGTGGAATGTCATCCAATTAGCTTGCAAGCATGTGACTGGCTCACAAGGGATCACATATCACGGGAACGAGAAAAGAGTACTTATCGGTAACGAGGTTGAACTAGGTATGCAGAGATACCGACGATCAAAACCTCGGATAAGTAAACTATCGTGAGACAAAGGGAAATTGGTATCGTATGTAAGAGGTTCATTCTATCGCAAAGTAATCGTAGAAATATGAGGAAGCCATATGAATTTCCAGATTCCTCTATTGGTTATTGATCGGAGAAGTGTCTCGGTCATGCCCGCATAATTCACGAACCGTAGGGAGACACACTTAAGGATTCGATGTTGTTTAGTAGATATGGAATGTTAGTAGGGATACCGAGTCTCGGATGGGATCCGGGATATCACGAGGAGATCCCGAATGGTCCAAAGAATAAGATTTATATAAGAAAAGTCCGATTCCAGAGTTCGGGAAAGTTTCCGATGTTTTCATCGGAGAGGTTCTAGAAGGGTTTAGAAGGTTCACCGGTCCGGAAGGAGAATGGTCCATGAATGTGTCATGTGTAAGTGAAATGATTGGATCATATCCTAGGTCACATGGTGTGTGCATTTGTAATAGAGAATTAAAGCTCTAAATTGAAAGTCAAACGGGAGTTTGAAAAATCAAACTGGAACAATGGTTTCCTAGTGGGAGAAGAAACAAGTCCTTCTCTCAATCCAACTTGGGTTTGGGTTTGGATTCAAACCCACCCCTCCCAAGGCTGCCCCTCTCATAAATAGAGGGGGAGGGCTGCCCCAATGTACACAAGCCCTAGCCCCTCTCCACCCGCGCAACCGCCGCCGCCGCCGCGCCGCCACCGGTCCGTCGCCGCCGCCCTAGCAGCCGCTGACACCTCCTCCTCCTCCCGGACTTCTAAACCCTAGATCTCCGGGAAACCCTAATCCACCATAACTCGCACCGGCTTAGGCGAAGCCCTGCGGGATCTTCCCTCTACTTCCGACACCATGTCATCGTGCTGCCGGAATCACGAGGGGAAAACTACAACCTCCGCTGCCTGCTGGAACAAGGGAGAGGAAGGTCTTCATCGAGTACCGAACGTGTGACCGACTATGGAAGCGCTCCCGGAGTGCAGCGCCGGAAGGATCATCTACTCGATCTTGAGATCGGCAAGTGTACGACTACATCACCCACGAGAATCTGCTCTCGTTAACCGCTTTGGAATCTATGAGGGTGAGTGCTTCTATCGACTCGTTGCTACAATCTAGTAGATAGATCTTGGATTGTTTGTGTGCATGCGGTAGAATTTTTTTGTTTTCCATGCTACGAACCCCTACAGTGCTGTGATGTGATATGGCCGTGATTGCGATTGTATATGATGTATGCATTGTTCGTTATTGTAAGTTGACAACCGGCAGTATCCATATGGTTGTCTTTTTAATTCCGTTAAGACATGCGTGTCTATTATTCAAAGTAGTTGTAATAGTTGATGCTGGTGGACGACAACCATGAAGCGGCGCCATTGACCTTGACACCATACCGGTAATTGATGGAGATCATGTCCGTGCTTGAAAATGGAGATCAGAAGCACAAGAAGAAAGGCCATATCATATCACATATTTAGAATTGCAAGGGATGTTAATCCTTTTATGTATCTTGTATTGCTTAGTTCGCGACAGTAGCATTATAAGATGATCCCTCTCACAAAATTTCAAGTTATAAAGTGTTCATCCTTAGTAGACACCATTGCTAAAGCTCGCTGTTTCGAAGCACCACGTGATGATCGGGTGTGTTAGATTCTGCGAGTGTATACAACGGGAGCAAGCCAAATTTGCTCTGCAAAATCTAAGGTTTGATATTGACGAGCCTAGCATGTACATACATGGTCTCAGAACATGGTTCACTGAAAGGTAAAGCATGAGTCATATAGTAGATATGATGAACATGTTGATTGTTCGCCATTGAAGCTGCACCAACTCTCATGATGATCGGTTTTGATGTGGTGGATTTGGTTCGTGTGATCACTAAAACAATGTGAGGGATATTGTTTTGAGTGGAGTTCACCTAGATTAATTTAACTATTAATTAGAACTCAATTTGTCATAAACTTAGTCTAAACTATTGCAAATATGTTGTAGATCAATGGCGGCCCCTACCATCAATTTTAATGCGTTTCTAGAGAAAGAAAAGTTGAAAAACAATGGAAGCAACTTCGCGGATTGGTTCCGCAATTTGAGGATTGTCCTCAATGCTGGTAATTTGACCTATGTGCTGGATGCACCGCTGGGTGAGCCACCTGCAGCTGATGCTACCGATGAGGTAAAGAATGTTTTCCTCGCTCGGAAGAATCAGTACTCCACAGTTCAGTGTGCTATCTTGTATGGTTTAGAATTGGAGCTTCAAAAAAGGTTTGAGAACAATGACCCACATGATATTGTTCGTGAACTCAAAATGATATTTGAGGCTCACGCGGCAGTTGAGAGTTATGAGGCTTCTGAAAAGTTCTTTAACTGCAAGATGGAAGAGGGCAGCTCCGTTAGTGAACACGTGCTTAAGATGTCTTGGCACACAAGCAAGCTTCAAAGCTTGGGTATAGTGATTCGTAATGCTTTGGGGATTCACCGTGTCCTCCAATCACTACCACCAAGTTACAAGAGCTTTGTGATGAACTACAATATGCAAAATATGGACAAGTCGTTGCCCGAACTCTTCTCCATGTTAAAGTCTGCGGAAGTGGAGATCAAGAAAGAGCACCCAGTGTTGTTGGTCAATAAGACCACCAAATTCAAGAAGCAAGGCAAGTCTAAGAAAAAGGGAAACTTCAAGAAGGGCGGTAAGAAAGTTACCGCACCGGCGAAGAAGACCAAGGCTGGGCCTAAGGCTGATACTGAGTGCTTTTACTGCAAGGGAGAAGGTCACTGGAAGCGGAATTGCCCAAAGTACTTGGCGGATTTGAAGAACGACAACATCAATAAGAAAGGTATATCCGATATACATGTTATTGATGTGTATCTCACTAGTACTCGTAGTAGTGCCTGGGTATTTGATACTGGTTTGGTTGCTCATATTTGTCACTCGAAACAGGTGTTGCAGAATAGACAGAAACTAGCGAAGAACAAGGTGACGATGCGCGTTGGAAATGGATCAAAGGTTGATGTGATCGCGGTCGGCACGCTACCTCTTCATCTACCATTGGGATTAGTTTTATACTTAAATAATTGTTATTTGGTGCCCGCGTTGAGCATGAACATTATATCCGGATCATATTTATTGCGAGACGATTACTTGTTTAAGTCCGAGAATAATGGTTGTTCGATTTATATGAGTAATGTGTTTTATGCACATGCACCTTTGATAGATGTTCTATTCTTATTGAATCTCGATTGTAGTAATACACATATTAATAACATTGAAGCTAAACGTTTGAAATTGAGCGATAACTCGACCTATATGTGGCACTATCGTCTTGGTCACATTGGAGTGAAGCGTATGAAGAAACTCCATTCTGATGGACTTCTTGAATCACTTGATTTTGAATCACTTAAAAGATGCAAAGCATGTCTAATGGGTAAAATGACTAAGACTCCATTTTTAGGTATGATGGAGCGAGCTACGGACTTATTGGAAATCATACATACCGATGTGTGTGGTCCAATGAGTGTAGCATCGCGCGGTGGTTATCGTTATGTTCTTACCTTCACGGATGACTTGAGTAGATATGGGTATATATATTTCATGAAACATAAGTCCAAAACTTTCGAGAAGTTTAAGGAATTTCAAAGTGAAGTAGATAATCAACGTAACAAGAAGATTAAGTTTCTATGATATGATCGTGGAGGTTAATATCTAAGTTACGAGTTTGGCGAGCATTTGAAGAAATGCGGAATACTTTCACAATTGACACCACCGGGAACACCACAATGTAATGATGTGTCCGATCGTCTTAATCGAACTCTCTTATATATGGTTCGTTCTATGATGTCACTTACAGATTTGCCGCTATCGTTTTGCGGTTATGCATTAGAAACAACCGCATTCACTTTAAATAGGGCACCATCTAAATCTGTTGAAACGACACCGTTTGAATTATGGTTTGGGAAGAAACCTAAATTGTCGTTCCTTAAAGTTTTGGGTTGCGAAGCTTATGTAAAGAAGTTACATCCCGACAAGCTTGAACCCAAAGTGGAAAAATGCGTCTTCATAGGATACCCGAAGGAAACTATTGGGTATACCTTCTATCATAGATCCGAGGGCAAAATCTTCATTGCCAAGAATGTATCCTTTCTAGAGAAGGAGTATCTCTTGAAAGAAGTGACTAGAAGGAAAGTAGAACTCGACGAGGTTATTGAACCTTCTCTCGAACTTGCGAGTAGCGCAGCACCGGAAGTAGTTCCTGTGGCGCCTACACCAATAAGAGAGGAAGCTAATGATGTTGATCATGAAACTTCGGTTGAAGTTACTACGGAACCTCGCAGGTCAACGAGAACTCGTACCACTCCTGATTGGTATGATCCCGTTATGAGTGTCATGTTGGTGGACAACACCGATGACCCTGCGACATATGAGGAAGCGATGATGAGCCTAGATTCCAATAAATGGCAAGAAGCCATGAAATCCGATATTGGATCTATGTACGAAAACCAAGTATGGACTTTGGTGGACTTACCGGATGGCCGGAAGGTTGTCGAGAACAAATGGATTTCAAGAAGAAAACAGATGCCGATGGTAATGTTACTGTCTATAAAGCTCGACTTTTCGCAAAAGGGTTTCGACAAATTCAAGGAGTTGACTACGATGAGACTTTCTCACCAGTAGCGAAGCTAAAGTCTGTGAGGATTTTATTAGCAATCCCTGCATATTATGATTATGAGATATGGCAGATGGATGTCAAAACGGCGTCCCTCAATGGAGACATTGATGAAGAGTTGTATATGGTACAACCCAAAGGTTTTGTCGATCCTAAAGATGCTAACAAGGTATGCAAACTTCAACGGTCCATTTATGGATTGAAACAAGCATCCCGGAGTTGGAATCAATGTTTTTATAAGGTAATCAAAAGTTTTGGTTTTATACAAACTTATGGAGAAGCTTGTATTTACAAGAAAGTGAGTGGGAGCTCTGTAGCATTCTTAATACTATATGTAGATGGCATATTGTTGATTGGGAATGATGTAGACCTTCTTAATAGTGCCAAGGATTATTTGAATAATAGTTTTTCAATGAAAGATCTTGGCGAAGCAGCTTACATATTAGGCATAAAGATTTATAGATATAGATCAAGACGCCTAATATCATTGTCATAGAGTACATATTTGGACAAAGTTCTAAAGAGGTTTGGAATGGAAGATAGCAAGAAAGGGTTCTTGCCCATGTTGCCCAATACGACCTTGAGTAAAACTCAAAGTACTGCAACGGCAGAAGATAGATAAAGCACGAGTAAGACTCCCTATGCCTCAGCCATAGGATCTCTTATGTATGCCATGCTATGTACTAGACCCGACATTGCATATGTTGTTAGTTTGACTAGCAGATATCAAAGTGATCTAGGAGTGGATCATTGGACAGCGGTCAAAAACATCCTTAAGTACTTGAGAAGAACTAAGGATATGGTTCTTTCTTATGGAGGAGATGAACAGCTCGTTGTTAATGGTTACACCGATGCTAGTTGGAACACCGATCCGGATGATTCTAAATCTCAATATGGATACGTATTTACTTTGAATGGTGCACCAGTTAGCTGGAGGAGTGCAAAGAAAAGCGTTGTGGCAAGATCTTCAACTGAATCGGAATACATAGCTGCTTCGGAGGCTTCACAAGAGGCGATATGGATGAAGGAGTTCATTACAGAGCTCGGTGTGGTTCCAAGTGCGTTGGACCCAATGTCTATCTACTGTGATAACATGGGCGCCATAGATAATGCGCAAGAACCAAGGTCACAGAAGAAGCTAAAACACATCAAGCTATGTTTTCACGCTATTCGAGAGCATGTCCAAGATGGTGACATAAAGATTTGCAAAGTACGCATAGATCTGAATGTGGCGGATCCGTTGACTAAACCTATCCCGAGGACAAAACATGACCAGCACCAAACCGCCATGGGTGTTCGGTATATTAACATGTAATCTAGATTAGTTGACTCTAGAGCAAGTGGGAGACTGTTGGAGATATGCCATAGAGGAAATAATAAAAGTGGTTATTATTATATCTTTTTGTTTCTGATAAATGTTTACATTCATGCTATAATAGTATTAACAGGAAACATTAATACTTGTGTGATTTGTAAACAAAATTAGAGTCCCTAGTAAAGCCTTTTTGTAATACTAGCTTGTTTGGTTAATAGATGATCATGGTTTCCCGATCATGAACATTGAGATGTTATTAACAACAAGATCATATCATTAGGAGAATGGTGTGATGGACATACTCCTATAGATAAGCGTAGCATAAAGATCAAGTAATTTCAATAGTTCGTTTGCTATAAGCTTTCTGGTACATAGTAACCTAATTCCTTCGACCATGAGATCATTCTAATCACCATCACAGGAAGGATGATTTGATGGCATCAAACACCACACCGTAACTGGGTGTCTATCAAGGTGGCATCGAGTGTTTAGAAAGTATGTGTTAAGGCACATGGATCAAGAGTGGGATTTGTCCATCCATATGACGGTTAGATATACTCTAGGCCCTCTCGGTGGAATGTTATCCAATTAGCTTGCAAGCATGTGACTGGTTCACAAGGGATCACAAATCACGGGAACGAGAAAATAGTACTTATCGGTAACGAGGTTGAACTAGGCATGCAGAGATACCGACGATCAAACCTCGGATAAGTAAACTATCGCGAGACAAAGGGAAATTGGTATCCTATGTAAGTGGTTCATTCGATCGCAAAGTAATCGTAGAAATATGTGGAAGCAATATGAATTTCCAGAATCCTCTATTGGTTATTGATCGGAGAAGTGTCTCGGTCATGCCCGCATAATTTAGGAACCGTAGGGGGACACTCTTAAGGATTCGATGTTGTTTAGTAGATATGGAATGTAAGTAGGGATACCGAATGTTGTTTGGAGTCTCGGATGGGATCCGTGATATCACGAGGAGATCCGGAATGGTCCGGAGAATAAGATTCATATAAGGAATGTCCGATTTCGGAGTTCGGGAATGATTTCGATGTTTCCATCGAAGAGGTTCTAGAAGGGTCTAGAAGGTTCACCGGACCGGAAGTGGAATGGTCCATGAATGTGTCATGGGTAAGTGGAATGATTGGATCATATCCTAGGTCACTTGGTTTGGGCATTTGAGAGAGAGAATTAAAGCTCTAAATTGAAAGTCAAAAGGGAGGTTTGAAAAGGCAAACTCGAACAATAATTTCCTAGTGGAGGAAGGAAAGAGTCCTTCCTTCTATCCAACTTGGGTTTGGGTTTGGATTCAAACTCTCCCCTCCCAAGGCTGCCCCCCTCTCATAAATAGAGGGGAAGGGCTGCCCCCTCTCATAAATAGAGGGGGAGGGCTGCCCCAAAGACCACAACACCAATCCCTCCCCACCGTGCGCCGCCGCCGCGCTGCCATCGCCTCGCGCCGCTGCCGGCCCGTCGCCGTTGCTCTAGCCGCCGCTGACACCTCCTCCTCCTCTCCGGCCTTCTAAACCTAGATCGCCGGAAACGCTAGATCCACCATAACTCACACCGGCTTAGGCGAAGCCCTGCGGGATCTTCCCTCTACTTCCGACACTACGCCGTCATGCTGCCGGAATCGCGAGGGGAGAACTACAACCTCTGCTGCCTGCTGGAACAAGGAAGAGGAAGGTCTTCATCGAGTATCGAACGTGTGGCCGACTAGGGAAGCGCTGCCGGAACACAGCGCCGAAAGGATCGTCTACGCGATCTTGTGATCAGCAAGTGTACGACTACATCATCCACGAGAATCTGCTCTCGTTAACCGCTTTGGAATCTTCGAGGGTGAGTATTCCAATCGACTCGTTGCTACAATCTAGTAGATAGATCTCGGCTTGTTTGTGTGCATGCAATAGATTTTTTTTGTTTTCCATGCTACGAACCCCTACAAACCAGGTATGGACTTTGGTGGACTTACCGGATGGCCGGAAGATTGTCGAGAACAAATGTATTTTCAAGAAGAAAACAGATGTTGATGGTAATGTAATTGTCTATAAAGCTCGACTTGTCGCAAAGGGGTTTCGAAAAATTCAAGGAGTTGATTATGATGAGACTTTCTCACCGGTAGCGAAGCTAAAGTCTGTGAGGATTTTGTTAGTAATCGCTGCATATTATAATTATGAGATATGGTAGATGGATGTCAAAACAGCATTCCATAATGGAGACATTGATGAAGAGTTGTATATGGTACAACCCAAAGGTTTTGTCGATCCTAAGGATGCTAACAAGGTATGCAAACTTCAACGGTCCATTTATGGATTGAAGCAAGCATCCTGAAGTTGGAATCAACATTTTGATAAGGTGATCAAAAGTTTTGGTTTTATACAAACTTATGGAGAATCTTGTATTTACAAGAAAGCGAGTGGGAGATCTGTACTATTCCTAGTACTGTATGTGGATGACATATTGTTGATTGGGAATGATATAGAACTTCTTAATAGTGTCAAGGATATTTGAATAATAGTTTTTCAATGAAGGATCTTGGCGAAGCTGCTTACATATTATGCATAATGATTTATAGAGATAGATCGAGACGCCTAATATCATTGTCACAGAGTACATATTTGGACAAAGTTCTAAAGAGGTTTGGAATGGAAGATAGCAAGAAAGGGTTCTTGCACATATTGCCCAATACGACCATGACTAAAACTCAGAGTCCTACTACAGCAGAAGATAGAGAAAGGATGAGTAAGACTCCCTATGCCTCAACCATAGGATCTATCATGTATGCCATGCTATGTGCTAGACCCTACATTGCATATGCTGTTAGTTTAACTAGTAGATATCAAAGTGATCCAGGGGTGGATCATTGGACAGCGGTCAAAAACATCCTTAAGTACTTGAGAAGAACTAAGGATATGGTTCTTTCTTATGGACGTGATGAACAACTCGTTGTTAATGGTTACATCGATGCTAGTTGGAACACTGATCCGGATGATTCTAAATCTCAATCTGGATACGTATTTACTTTGAATGGTGCAGCAGTGAACTGGAGGAGTGCAAAGCAAAGCATTGTGCCGAGATCTTCAATTGAATCGGAATACATAGCTGATTTGGAGGCTTCACAAGAGGCGATATGGATGAAGGAGTTCATTACAGATCTCGGTGTGCTTCCAACTGCGCTGGACCCAATGTCTATCTAGTGTGATAACTTGGGTGCCATAGCCAATGTGCAAGAACCAAGGTCACACAAGAAGCTGAAGCATATCAAGCTGAATTTTCATGCTATTCGAGAGCATGTACAAGATGGTGACATAAAGATTTGCAAAGTACACACAGATCTGAATGTGGCGGATCCGTTGACTAAACCACTCCCGAGGGCAAAACATGGCGAGCACCAAACCACCATGGGTGTTCGGAATATTACCATGTAATCTAGATTAGTTGACTCTAGTGCAAGTGGGAGACTATTGGAGATATGCCCTAGAGGCAATAATAAAAGTAGTTATTATTATATCTTGTGTTTATGATAAATGTTTACATTCATGCTATAATTGTATTAACCGGAACAATTAATACTTGTGTGATTTGTAAACTAATTAGAGTCCCTAGTAAAGCCTCTTTATAATACTAGCTTGTTGGTTGATAGATGATAATGGTTTTCTGATCATGAACATTGAGATGTTATTAACAACAAGATCATATCATTAGGATAATGGTGTGATGGACATACTCCTATAGATAAGCGTAGCATAAAGATCAAGTCATTTCAATAGTTCGTTTTCTATAAGCTTTCTGATACATAGTAACCTAATTCCTTCGACCATGAGATCATGCTAATCACCATCACCGGATGGATACTTTGATGACATCAAACTGTAGGGTTCGCAGCATAGAAAACAAAAAATTTCCTACGATGTGAACTATATACCAAGATCTATCTACTAGATACAAACAACGGGCGGATGTATATCCGTAGAGAACATACCCTTGAAGACCGACAGAGCTTAACGAGTTCAACTCGTGGTTGATGTAGACGATCTCTTGCCGATCTCAAGATCGAGAGGAAGTCCTAGCGCCGCAAATCAGCAGCGCATCCGTGCTCTCACACACGTTCGAGGCACCGAGCAACCTCCGCCTCCTCGCTCCAGCGATGCAGCGGAAGCACAACTCTTTCTTGCCGAATATCCACCGAGAACATGTATCTCGCTAGTCTGAGACCATGGGGGATAAATTCTAGAGGGGGAGAGAGATCCTTCACGAGGAGGTGTATGAGACAAGTGAGGAGGGGGGCTCCTTTTATAGGAGGAGGGGGGGCACCCAAGGGGGGTGGCCGCCGGCCATGGGGGCTGCCCCCTCCCCTCCTTCATTCATGTGGGTGGACACTCCACTCAGAAAATGCCCTTTAAATTCCCTCCACTCAAAAGTCCACTCAAATTCCCATTAAATTTCCACCAAATTTAATGCAAACTCTCATTAAATAAAACTCTTTTATTTTATTCAGAATTTTGTCAATTACTTTAATGACAAACATTCAAAAATAACCCCTTGCTAGAATTCTATTTCACATGCATAACCACTTTATGCAATTTCACCCGAAAACCTGTTTCGGTATCTAGTGAAATAAATTCCTGCGCTTGTTCATTCTTTCGGCATGAAACATTTGCTCCAATTGGATGTCGGTGTCTCTTAAGTGTGTCACCCTACGGTTCGTGAATAATGCGGACATGATCGAGACCCCTCTCGGATCAATAATCAGAAGCGGGATCTGGAGACCCATACTGACTCCCACACAATCAACGATGACTTTCTTGTGATCTTCGGAACCTTTTACGCTAGTATCTTAATCCCTTTGTTTCACGATATATTACATGTCCGAGATTCGATCATCGGTATCTCCATACCTAGTTTGATCTCGTTACCGACATGCACTCTTTTCTCGTTCCTGTGATATAACATTCTAGTGATCAAATCACTTGATTGCAAGCTAATCAATGTGATATCACCGAGAGGGCCCAGAGTATATCTATCCGTCATCGGGATGAACAAATTCCACTCTCGATCCATGAGCCTCAACATAACACTTTATTAGTTCTGAATCCATCTTTATAATCACCCTGTTACGGTGTGACGTTTGATGTTATCAAGAAACTCTTCCGATGTTAGTGATTGACATGATCTCATGGTCTAAGGATTAGGATCACTTCGTAAGTTGTTATAGCAATATAAACTCAATGACTTTGATCGTAATGATATACTTTGGATGAATGTTCATCACACCATTACACTAATGTTGTGATCCCGTTATTAACAACATCCAATGTCCATGATCAGGAAACCTTGATCATCTTGTTAATCAACGAGCTAGTTTATGAGAGAGGCATAACTAGGAACTTTCTGTTTGTTTATTAAACACACATGTATTAACGTTTCCGTATTAATACAATTATAGCATGCAAAATAAACATCTATCATATACTTGGAATACACATAATAAACACTTTATTATTGCCTCTCAGGGCATATTCCCTTCAGTCTCCCACTTGCACTAGAGACAGTAATCTAGTTACATAGTGATAAATCTAACACCCATTGAGTTCTGGTGTTGATCATGTTTTGCTCTAGGGAGAGTTTTAGTCAACGGATCTGCTACATTGAGATCTGTATGTACTTTACAAATCTTTATATCTCCATCCTTGACATGCTCACGGATGGAGTGAAACCGGCGCTTAATATGCTTGGAATGCTTGTGATACCTTGGCTCTTTGGCATTGGCAATGGCACCATTGTTGTCACAATAGATCACCATTGGGTCCAACGCGTTTGCCACCACTCCTAGTTCGGATATGAACTCCTTCATCCAAACTGCTTCCTGAGCCGCTTCTGAAGCAGCAACTTATTCGGCCTCCGTTGTTGATCCCGCTACCACAGGTTGTTTGGAGCTCCTCCAACTAACCGCTCCGCCATTCATGAGAAATACGTATCCGGATTGAGACTTAGAGTCATCCGGATCGGTGTCAAAGCTAGCGTCGACATAACACTTAGCGAAGATCTCTTCTTCACCTCCATATACAAGAAACATATCCTTAGTTCTTCGTAAGTACTTAAGGATATTCTTGACCGCTATCCAGTGTTCCGAACCTGGATCCGATTGGTACCTACTAGTCAAACTAATAGCATGTGCCACATCCGGTCTTGTACATAGCATGGCGTACATTATAGAGCCTGTGGCTGAAGCATAGGGGACTTTGTCCATTATCTCTCTTTCTTCCGCCGAAGCCGGACTTTGAGTCTTACTCAATGTCTTGCCTTGCAACATAGGTAAGAACCCCTTCTTACTTCCGTCCATTTTAAACTTCTTTAAAATCTTATCAAGGTATGTACTTTGCGATAGCCCTATTAGGCGCCTAGATCTATCTCTATAGATCTTTATGCCTAATATGTATGACGCTTCACCTAGGTCCTTCATTGAAAATTTGCTGTTTAGATAACTTTTAACACTGTTTAAAAGATCTATATCATTTCCGATCAATAATATGTCATCCACATATAATATCAGAAACGCCACATTGCTCCCACTCACTTTCTTGTAAATACAAGCTTCTCCATTAGTTTGGACAAATCCAAACTCTTTGATCACCTCATCAAAGCGGAGATTCCAACTTCGTGATGCTTGCTTCAATCCATAGATGGATCGCTGAAGCTTGCACACCTTGTCAGCATCCTTAGGATCGACAAAACCCTTTGGTTGTATCATATACAACTCTTCTTCAATATTACCATTGAGAAACGCGGTTTTGACATCCATCTGCCATATCTCATAATCGAAATATGCAGCAATTGCTAACATAATCCTAACTGACTTTAGCATCGCTACGGGAGAGAAAGTCTCATCGTAGTCAACTCCTTGAATTTGTCGAAACCCCTTTGCGACAAGTCGAGCTTTATAGACGGTCACATTACCATCAACATCAGTTTTCCTTTTGAAAATCCATTTGTTCTCCACGGCCTTTCGGTCGTGAGGTAATTCCACCAAGTTCCAAAGTTGATTTTCATACATGGATTCCATCTCGGTTTTCATGGCTTCTAACCATTTGTTGGAATCCGGGCTCATCATCGCTTCTTCATACGTCGTAGGGTCATCATTTTCATCAACCATGAAATTCATGACAGGATTTCCGTACAGCTCGGGAGCTGCACGCGTCCTGTTTGACCTGCGAGGTTCGGTAGTACTCTCTTTCGGAGTTTCATGATCATTATCATTAGTTCCCTCTTCAACAGGTGGAGCCAACTCCGGAACAACTTCCGGCGCTGCGCTACTCGCCATACTTTGAAGAGAAGGTTCCACAACCTCTTCGAGTTCTACCTTCCGACTACTCAC
Organism: Avena atlantica; assembly: GCA_910589765.1. Classification (NCBI taxonomy): domain Eukaryota; kingdom Viridiplantae; phylum Streptophyta; class Magnoliopsida; order Poales; family Poaceae; genus Avena; species Avena atlantica. The sequence goes on along the minus strand of OU342739.1, from coordinate 509,441,850 downwards.
ACCTTTCGCGAGAAACTCTTTCTCTAGAAAGGATCCATTCTTGGCAACAAAAACCTTGCCCTCGGATCTGTGATAGAAGGAATACCCAATAGTTTCTTTAGGGTATCCTATGAAGACGCATTTTTCCGCTTTGGGTTCGAGTTTATCCGGTTGAAGTTTCTTCACATAAACATCGCATCCCCAAACTTTAAGAAATGACAGCTTAGGTTTGTTTCCAAACCACAATTCATACGGTGTCTTTTCAACGGATTTAGATGGTGCCCGATTTAAAGTGAATGCAGCAGTTTCTAGTGCATAACCCCAAAATGACAACGGCAAGTCGGTCAGAGACATCATAGATCGAACCATATCTAATAAAGTACGATTACGACGTTCCGACACACCATTTCGCTGTGGTGTTCTGGCAGGTGTGAGTTGTGAAACAATTCCATACTCTTTCATGTGAGTGCTAAACTCGTAACTTAGATACTCACCTCCACGGTCGGACCGTAGAAATCTGATCTTTCTATTACGATGATTTTCCACTTCATTCTGAAATTCCTTGAACTTTTCAAAGGTTTAAGACTTGTGTTTCATCAAGTATATATAACCGTATCTACTCAAATAATCCGTGAAAGTAACAAAATAACGATATCCACCTCGCGCCGACACACTCATTAGACCACATACATCAGAATGTATGATTTCCAATAAATCTATCGCCCGTTCCATTGAACCGGAAAACGGCATTCTAGTCATCTTGCCCATAAGGCATGGCTCACATGTATCAAATGATTCATAATCAATTGATTCCAAAAGTCCATCCGAATGGAGCTTCTTCATGCGTTTAACGCCAATATGACCTAGACGACAGTGCCACATATATGCGGATATATCATAATTAAGTTTAATCCTTTTAGCATCAACATTACGAATATGTGTAACATTATCATCGAGATCTAATAGAAATAAACCATTCATCATCGGTGCATGACCATAAAAGATTTCATTCATATAAATGGAACAACCATTGTTCTCGGATTTAAATGAATAACCACTTCGCATCAAACACGATCCAGATACAATGTTCATGCTCAGTGAAGGCACCAGATAACATTTATTCAAGTTTATAACTAATCCTGACGGTAAGTGGAGAGGCAGCGTTCCGACGACGATCACATCAACTCTTGATCCATTGCCGACACGCATCTTGACCTCACCCCTTGCTAGCGCTCGCTTGTTCCGCAGCCCCTGATTCGAGTTACAAATATTAGCAACTGAACCGGTATCAAATACCCAGGTGCTACTGCGAGCACTAGTCAAGTACACATCAATAACATGTATATCATATATACCTTTGTTTGCCTTGCCGGCCTTCTTGTCTGCCAGATACTTGGGGCAGTTGCGCTTCCAGTGGCCAGTCCCCTTACAATAGTAGCACTCGGAATCAGACTTAGGTCCAACTCGGGGTTTCTTTTCAGGCGCGGCAACAGGCTTGCCGCCCTTACTTCTCTTTCGTTTTCCCTTCTTGTCTTTCTTGAAACCAGTGTTCCTATTGATCATCAACACTTGATGTTCCTTTTTGATCTCCACTTCTGCAGTTTTAAGCATTGACAGAAGCTCGGGGAGAGACTTCTTCATGCCTTGCATATTATAGTTCATCACGAAGCTCTTATAGCTAGGTGGCAGAGACTGCAGAACACGATGGATGCCTAAGTCAATGGGAATCGATATTCCCAAGGACACAAGCTTATCGGCGTAACCCGACATCTTGAGTACATGCTCACTAACGGAGCTATGCTCTTCCATCATGCAGCTAAAGAACTTTTCTGAAGCGTTGTAGCTCTCTACAACAGCATGTGTGTCGAAAATCATTTTCAACTCACCCATTGTATCAAATGCATTGCCGTTTTCGAAACGCTTTCGAAGTTCCGGCTCTAGCCCATACAATATGCCGCAATGAACTAAGTTGTGGTCCTCCTGACGAGTCTGATAGACATTCTTCTCCTCGTCAGGGGCATCATCAAAAGGTGGGGGGCCTAACGGCGCTTCTAGCACATATTGCTTTTGTGCAGCAGAGAGGAGAATCCTCAAATTCATGGCCCATTCTGTAAAGTTGCTACCGTTCGTTGCTAGTTTCTCTTTCTCCATGAACACATTGAAATTAAAAGCAGGTGGTGCCATCTACAACAGAATTTGTAAAGTTTAGACTAAGTGTATGATAGATTGAGTTCAACTAATCGAATGAACTCCCACTCAAAAACGACATCCCTCGTGCCTTTTTGGTGATTACATGAACCAAATCCACTACACCAAGTCCGATCATCACGTGAGTCGGTATAGCTTCAAAGGCGAGCATCAAATGGGCATCATATCAACTATATGACTCATGCTTAACCTTTCGGTCCGTGTTCCGAGGCCATGTCTGTACATGCTAGGCTCGCTAAGTTAGAACCTTAGTATTCGCGTGTGTAACTGTTTTACACCCGAAATATGGTCGTGGATCCAAGAACACCCGATCATCACGTGATGTCTTGGAGCGACGAAAACATAATCGGTGCATACTAAAGGAAGAACACATTCTTATCTTGATATTTAAATGAGGGATCATCTTATTATGCTAACAAAGCGCTAAACAAGCAATATAAGATGCTATCAAACATCATATGTTTATTAGTGAAATTTTATGGTTCCCGCAGATGATCTCTATCATGTGCATCGTGGTATGATCACTATCATACCTATATGTGTAAATCCAAGGTCTATGGATTTTACACGCTATGTGTGTTGTAAGAGTATCATCTCATACTTCTACTTACAACACTACCATATCATAACACTAGCCCAGCAACAATCTAAACTAGACGCCTCTAATTTATCCATTGCAAGTTTTACGTGGCTTAGGGCTTTCGAGATAGAACCGTTCTTACCTACGAACATGAACCACAACGAGGATAATCAAATTGTTGACAACTCGCTTGCAAAATAGATATTGACTATAGTAGGAGAGACAGACACGCGCTAGCCACTTATGCAAACTAGTTGCATGTCAAGCGTGGAACAGGTCTCATGTGCGAGGACATGTAAAGTTTGTCCGGGCCGCTTCATCCCACTATGCCACCAATATCCAAAATTACAACAAAGGAGCAACAACATGATCATCATCACCCACATACTCATATGTGTACTACCCGTGTAAAGTATCTACGCATAGATCCGGCTCTGATACAACTGTAGGGTTCGCAGCATAGAAAACAAAAAATTTCCTACGATGTGAACTATATACCAAGATCTATCTACTAGATACAAACAACGGGCGGATGTATATCCATAGAGAACATACCCTTGAAGACCGACAGAGCTTAACGAGTTTAGCTCGTGGTTGATGTAGACGATCTCTTGCCGATCTCAAGATCGAGAGGAAGTCCTAGCGCCGCAAATCAGCAGCGCATCCGTGCTCGCACACACGTTCGAGGCACCGAGCAACCTCCGCCTCCTCGCTCCAGCGATGCAGCGGAAGCACAACTCTTTCTTGCCGAATATCCACCGGGAACATGTATCTCGCTAGTCCGAGACCATGGGGGATAAATTCTAGAGGGGGAGAGAGATCCTTCACGAGGAGGTGTATGAGACAAGTGAGGAGGGGGGCTCCTTTTATAGGAGGAGGGGGGCACCCAAGTGGGTGGCCGCCGGACATGGGGGCTGCCCCCTCCCCTCCTTCATTCATGTGGGTGGACACTCCACTCACAAAATGCCCTTTAAATTCCCTCCACTCAAAAGTCCACTCAAATTCCCATTAAATTTCCACCAAATTTAATGCAAACTCTCATTAAATAAAACTCTTTTATTTTATTCAGAATTTTGTCAATTACTTTAATGACAAACATTCAAAAATAACCCCTTGCTAGAATTCTATTTCACATGCATAACCACTTTATGCAATTTCACCCGAAAACCTGTTTCGGTATCTAGTGAAATAAATTCCTGCGCTTGTTCATTCTTTCGGCATGAAACATTTGCTCCAATTGGATGTCGGTGTCTCTTAAGTGTGTCACCCTACGGTTCGTGAATAATGCGGACATGATCGAGACCCCTCTCAGATCAATAATCAGAAGCGGGATCTGGAGACCCATACTGACTCCCACACATTCAACGATGACTTTCTTGTGATCGTCGGAACCTTTTACGCTAGTATCTTAATCCCTTTGTTTCACGATATATTACATGTCCGAGATTCGATCATCGGTATCTCCATACCTAGTTTGATCTCGTTACCGACATGCACTCTTTTCTCGTTCCTGTGATATAACATTCTAGTGATCAAATCACTTGCTTGCAAGCTAATAAATGTGATATCACCGAGAGGTCCCAGAGTATATCTATCCGTCATCGGGATGAACAAATTCCACTCTCGATCCATGAGCCTCAACATAACACTTTATTAGTTCTGAATCCATCTTTATAATCACCCTGTTACGGTGTGACGTTTGATGTTATCAAGAAACTCTTCCGGTGTTAGTGATTGACATGATCTCATGGTCTAAGGATTAGGATCACTTCGTAAGTTGTTATAGCAATATAAACTCAATGACTTTGATCGTAATGCTATACTTCGGATGAATGTTCACCACACCATTACACTAATGTTGTGATCCCGTTATTAACAACATCCAATGTCCATGATCAGGAAACCTTGATCATCTTGTTAATCAACGAGCTAGTTTATGAGAGAGGCATAACTAGGAACTTTCTGTTTGTTTATTAAACACACATGTATTAACGTTTCCGTATTAATACAATTATAGCATGCAAAATAAACATCTATCATATACTTGGAATACACATAATAAACACTTTATGATTGCCTCTCAGGGAATATTCCCTTCACAAACACCACATCGTAACCGAGTGGTTATAAAGGTGGCATTGAGTATTCAGACAGTATGTGTTGATGCACATGGATCAAGAGTGGGATTTGTCCATCCATATGACAGATAGATATACTTTGGGCCCTCTCGATGGAATGTCATCCAATTAGCTTGCAAGCATGTGACTGGCTCACAAGGGATTACATATCACAGGAACGAGTAAAGCGTACTTATCGGTCACGAGGTTGAACTAGGTATGCAGAGATACCGATGATCAAACCTCAGATAAGTAAAATATCGCGAGACAAAGGGAAATTGGTATCGTATATAAATGGTTCATTCGATCGCAAAGTAATCGTAGAAATATGTGGAGCCATATGAATTTCCATATTCCTCTATTGGTTATTGATCGGAGAAGAGTCTCGGTCATGTCTGCATAATTCACGAACCGTAGGAAGACATACTTAAGGATTCAATGTTGTTTAGTAGATATAGAATGTAAGTAGGAATACCGAATGTTGTTCGGAGTCTAGGATGGGATCCGGGATATCACGAGGAGATCCAGAATGGTCCGGAGAATAAGATTCATATAAGGAAAGTCCAATTTCGGAGTTTGGGAATGATTCCAGTGTTTTCAACGGAAAGATCTAGGAGGGTCTAGAAGGTTCACATGACCGGAAGGGGAAGGGTACATGAATGTGTCATGACTAAGTGGAATGATTGCATCATGTCCTAGGTCACTTGGTTGGGCGTTTAAAATAAAGAAATTAAACTCCAAAATTTAAAGTCAAAAGGCAAGTTTGAAAAGTCAAACTGGGACAATGTTTCCTTGTGGAGGAAGGAGAGAATCCTTCTCTCCCTCTACCACACTCCTAGAAGGAGAGGGAGTTGGGGCTGGATTCAAACTCCCCTCTCCCAAGATGCCCCTCCCTCTCATAAATATAGTGGAGGGGGTGCCCCCCAAGACCACAACAAGCCCCACCCCACCAAGCCATCGTCGTCGCCTGCCGCCGCCAGTGCCGTCGCCGCCCTAGTCGCGCTGGCTCCATATCCTCCTCTCCGGCTTCTAAACCCTAGACGCTGGGGAAACCCTAATACTCCACCATAACCCGTTCCGGTTTAAGGCGAAGCCCTGCAGGATTTCCCCTCTAACTCCGACACCACGCCGTCGTGCTGTCGGAATCGCAAGGAGAGAACTACAACCTCCGCTGCCTGCTGGAACAAGAGAGAGGAAGGTCTTCATCAAGTACCGGACGTGTGACCGACTGCGGGAGCGCTGCCGGAACGCGGCGCTGGAAGGATCGTCTTCGCGATCTTGAGATCGGCAAGTGAACGACTACGTCACCCACGAGAATCTGCTCTCGTTAACCGCTTTGGAATCTTTGAGGGTGAGTACTCTAATCGACTTGTTGCTACAATCTACTAGATATATCTTGGCTTGTGTGTGTTCATGCGGTAGAATTTTTTTGTTTTCCATGCTAAAAACCCCTACACTAATTTCCTAGTAGTGTGGGAAGGATGAGGTGGCATAGGAAGGAGGAGGCAAAAGCGGGGATGGGCGGCGAAGAAGATGAGACAAAGAGCGTGGGGTCGCGAGTGTGAAGGAGGGCAAGTGGTTAGGGTTTTCGTCAGGGGTTGTTTATGTTTCACACATCGACGACCGAGATGGATTCGGCCTCATTTTTACTTTTTTTTGAAACGCGGAAATAAGCTTTGCCTATTATATTGATAAAGGAGAAGCAAACATGGATGGCCTAGGCCGAAAAGGAAACACCCATGGAGGGGAAAAGGAGAGAATAGTAATCTAAGATATAATCTCCTCTAGATGTTTGGCACCCGCTAGAATCCAATTTTTGCTCCCGAATGAGAATCGCTGGCATAGCAAACTTGTTGTTGAAGACTCGATTGTTCCTTTCTTTCCAGATCTCCCATGTAATTAGCGTGACTGCAGATTTCAGGCTCTGAGTACATGCCGACGGCGTCTGAGTGGTAGCTTCCCAGTATTGAAGATCAGTGGAATGGTCTTCCCTAATGCTCTGAAGAAGTGAAGGGCATCCAAGCCAGGAGCCGGCGGCCTCCCAGATCCTTCTGGAGTAGCGGCAAAAAGCTTTGCCTATTATATTGATAAAGGAGAAGCAAACATGGATGGCCTAGGCTGAAAAGGAAACACCCATGGAGGGAAAAAAGAGAAAATAGTAATCTGGGCCATTTTTACGTCTAGTAAGCATACTAATCCCCAACACGAGTGTGCATCAGGCCTATCGTAGATATTCTGAGAGAGCTCACTAGGGGGTCGGAAATGCTTGTTCTAAATGTGGCATTTTAGTGTGGACATTATTTGACGACTCAGAAATTTATGAAGTGATATTTGAGAGAACAATCATGGATAACAGTGTTAGAAAAAATAATAATGTAATACTTGTACATATACGAATCGGTATGGAGTAGTATTCCAACCGATCCGTGTTCCTCTTTTACACCTTTGCGGAGGTTGTTCCACCTCCAATATCAACACGTAACGACGATCAAAGGAGGATATCATTTTTCCTTCCACTAACAAACAAAACTTGTATATATTTTGGACAAGTTCATCAAATACATGCTATTGAGAATTTAGTTAGACCCCAAAAGTCATTGATGAATTCTATCGCGTGGTAAAAGAACAAAATATATGTTTCATAAAACTAAAATAATCTTGGCGTGGTAAAACATCAAAGAAATCATTAAATTGATAAATTGCAGAAAAGCTAGGTTAATATTTATGTTACATTGACCCACCTCGAAACATGTCATACATTTTTGTTTCGTGGCTACATGATTTTGGCAAGTCTGCTTTTGTGGGAACTGCAGTTTTTGTCTGGTTTATATGTCATATCGATGATTTAGTTTGCGATTAAACGGGAGTGGTATGCTTTTTTACATAGTGTTTGCAACACCGGAGATGATGAGAAATTGACGCCTATGATGTTTGCTTACCAAGGAGTTTATGTTTCTGTTTGGAAAAGTATTGTGTGGCATATTTATCATTTGTTTTCACACTTTGTTCATTATGTGTTATCTTATAATTACTATTGGCTTGTACTAAATACTGAGATAGATATATGCATTTATGGATGCAAAGATCGGGGTAATGGAAACATGTACTCCATCCATCCTAAGGATGACACGGATCTTTCTAAAATTCGCATGTAACTATATACTAAAACATGCCTACATAGATATGGATTTCGACAAATATGAGAGATCCTTTTTAGGACGGAGGGAGTAACAATTATACTAAATTACTGACAAAATTTTGAAGTCCAAACGAAAGATACTGTGAGACCCTGGCGCATGGCTCAATAGGATTGATAGGAAACCCATACCAACAAGTTGCAACTTCTTTTCCGGAAGCTCATTCGAAAAGAACTCTAAGGGTAAGCGTGCTTGGCCTAGAGCAATTCTAGGATGAGTGACCGACCGGGAAGTGGGTAACCGGGTGCGTATGAGTGAGGACAAAGTGCGCAGAAAAGACTAGTGTTGGTATGTGGGGTTAGTCTAGAGATCCTATTGAGCTGCCAGAAGTGACAGCCGTCGGTCCGGAGTGACCGGGGGTGTTATAGATACCGACAATCGACGAACATGGGCTCTTCGGCGATTTGATTCATGTGGTCAAGAAGGTTTAAAGAATAAAAATGCAATACATCGTGTGCCATTTTATGCGAAACATAAAAAAACTATACATTGTTCCCTCCGTTTCAAAATATAAGATGTTTTAGCTTTATAAAGCAAATGTATCTAGACTTCTTTTAGTATAAAGATTCACTGAGGTTTGGAATGAATCTACATACTAAAAAAAGTCTAGATACATTTTTCTTCACAAATCTAAAACATCTTATATTTTGAAACGGAGGAAGTACAACACAACACATCACAGCACAACACAACATGCCAGAGTGAATTTTCAGGACATGGGTACTTTTGAACCGGTCTTTACTTAGCATATCATTAAGTTACATAGTTATCTGAACCTTAAGTTATAGAAAATTTTGTAACTTAGCGGTTCCTTCTTACTACCTGCATACCGGTTTATTGGGGTAACACGGCGTTTAAAAAAAATTTTGACCATAAAATTTATCAATAAAACATGGGTTATATGTCACAAAAATTATACCATTGGATTGATATTTAAACGTTTTTTCTAATGATATAATTTTGGTGGCATATGATTCATATTTCGTTGATCAAATTTATAGTCAAACATATTTCTTAGGCTCCGTGTTGCCTAATAAACCGATATGGAGGGAGTACTATTCATTTGATCAAGCACTCTACTCCTCTGAAATAATATCCCCCCGGTATAGGTATGAGACGATTAACCAAACACTTCGATACAACTTTATAAATTACATTGCATAGGCTAATAGACCTAAAGTCCGACATTTTCCTTGGATCGTCCACTTTCGGGATTAATACCAGGGTGGTATCATTAACACCGCAAGGCATAACCCTGTAACAAAAAACACCTTCAGCGCATTAATAATTTCTTCTTGCAGTGCAGCCCAATTCCTCTGAAAAAATCTTGCTGGGAAACCATCCGGCCCCAGTGATTTTAAGGGAAGCCCTCTTGGCACGTCAAGCATGGCGCCTGGTCTCGCAGCCAGACAGTCTGTGCGCTAGGGTCCCCAAGGCGAAGTATTACCCAGCTGGCCAATTGCAGGACACTGTATTTACTGGCAACGCCTCCTCAACTTGGCAGGCTATCAAGTATGGCTTGGAACTTCTGAAGAAAGGCCTCGTTTGGCGTATTGGCAATGGTCAGAGTGTGAGAATATGGAGGGATCCTTGGCTACATCGGCCACACTCATATCGGCCGATCACTAGGCAAGGTGATTGCCGCATCAGGAGGGTCTCGGACCTTCTAACTGTGCATGGCGCATGGAATATGGAGCTGCTCCAACGGTATTTTATGCAGGCAGACATCACCGAGATTATGAAGATTCGACCGTCGCCTCGACGGTTAGATGATATGCTGGCATGGGCTTTGACAAAGAATGTCATCTTCACTGTAAATAATGCGTATTGGTTGGCGATGGACGAACGCCAACGGGCTTTTATAGGCTTCATGAGCAGGGCACCGAATGGCCGTCGTGCCATCTGGACGGCATTATGGGGGTGCCCTGCCCCCCCAAAGGTACGCATTTTTGCGTGGAGACTTGCTACAAATTCTCTTGCTACTTGGGATAACAAATGCAAACGAAAATTAGAGGTGTCTGACATTTGTGTAATATGTGGTGTGGAACGCGAGGACAATTTCCATGCTTTCTGTAGGTGCACCTTGGCAACCATGCTATGGAGAACAATGGCGAAGGTCTGGTCAATACTAGACCCATCGGAGGCCATTAACACTGGACATGAGTGGATGCTGAATCTTCTTGAAGGGAAGCAGGAGATGGAGCGTGTAAGGATCTTGATGCTGTTGTGGAGATATGGCATGTGCGTAATGAAGTGGTGCACTCGAAGCCAGCACCGTCTGTTGAAGTATCCAAAAAAATTCTATGCAGCTACATGGATTAAATATTCAGTATAAAATACTATCCTGAAGGTGATGGCATCAAAGGGAAGACATCATTGATTGAATCGCTATCCTTGCATGTGATAAAAGAGGCCAGGAGGACCGATCGCACCAAAAAAATGGTCGCCGCCCCCTGCGAGCTGGGGGAAGTTGAATGTTGACGGATCCTTCAGTGAGGAAACAAAGACGGGAGGAGCTGGTATGATTTTACGCAATGACACAGGTGGCATAGTCTTCTCGTCATGCAGATTCCTTGCCTCTTGTTCGTCCCCCCTTGAGGCAGAACTTGCAGCATGTATGGAGGGGTGCACACTGGCCCTTGAATGGAGTACTCAACCGTTCATTGTTGAAGTTGATAGCTCGGAAACAGTGGCGATGATCAGCAAGGTGCAGGAGGACCGATCGGCGTATACATACCTTCTAAAAGAGATTAACCGTCTCCTGATGCTGAGAGAAGGGTCTAGGGTAGAGAGTATTATGAGAGAGCAAAACTTTGTGAGTGATGCTCTAGCCAATATGGGTCGTGTGGAGTCTAGAACGGTTGTCTGGCTTCGTGCGGGTCCACGTGATATACCCAGACTCTGTAATGTGGATTATGCCCCGGTGGTTGATTAATAGAAATCACCAATTCACAAAAAAAGTACTATTCATTTGATATTTTATTATTTTTGTCTAAGCTACATAATTTCAAGTTTCGGTGTGCCAAAAAGTACACGTAGCCTCTACATACAAACAATTATTTCAATTTTTTACGTAGTTTACTACTTTCTCCGTCTTAAAATAGATGTTTCAGATTTATTAAAAATTTAAATGAATCTATATACTAAATATTGCATAGATTCAGTCAAATTTTAATAAATCTATGACATATATTTTGAGAGAGAGGAAGTATTTTTTCTTTGAGAGGGAGGCAGGATGAGGAGTGCCCATATCCCAGTACGTACTATCGCACAGCATGCCAACGTACACGTAGTAGCTGTCGCTGGAATAATGAAGCACATTTCGTGATAGCTATGTTTGCATATAGCCTGATAAATTCTTGCGCGTGTTCTGTTCCCCGATCGAGCAAGCTGTACGCTGGCACAGGCTTCTCTTTTCTCTGATAGGGAATTCAGTCGACTTAATTTGCTCTTGTCCTTTATTCAGATTTGAGAGTTAACCAGCCCAGCCAGTATGAGCTGTAGGAGCCCTTCTTCCTCGACGATTCCGAAGTCGCTGCCTCCTCCAGGGAACAGGTTTCTTCATAGATTCTTTCGATAATCTCTATGTAAGTATATTATATACGTACTATATATTAAGAGGCCGCATCTTTGGACGCAAAACTCGGCGGCAGCCCTATAATCAACAGGCGCGAGAGTAGCTGTTTCAATTTGTCGATGCGTTGTCGTCTGACATGGAAGATCCATTGCATCTGCGCTGCGCGGCTCCGGGTTCGATCTAGGCCGGTGCCCTTAATAACACGGCTCTGCTAGATGGAGTACTTTGGTTTGACAATTTGTCCCTGATGATCGACCAGGTGTCTGTCAATTACCGTTGTCGCCACCTTGTACTATAAGTTTTGTACTCCGATGCGGCAATGGTTCAAAGAATTTCATAGGAAAAGAATCATTAACATTCATGCATATATATGTTTGGTTCTGTCTCCTAAAAACTGTTGAAGACGTAGGTAGATCCAACTCCTCTTTTGTGCAGACAAAGACACATCCAACTCTATGGTCCAGACTCGGTCTACGGGCTAATTAATTAGTACATGTACATCATCTGATTATGTGGGGGTGCTGATCTGAGAAAGGATAGTGATAGCAAGTAATAATCATAAAAGTGGAAAGAAATAAAGAGAGTGAGACTGGTGAACATTCATCAGTCTGCCAAATGCATGCACCTACTAGCTGAAAGAAGACCTGAACAACTTTCAGCTCTTTGAATTTTTCCTTCGTTCGACTGAACAGCTTTCGACCAAGACCTCTCAATCTACGGAACTTTTAGTCGTCGTCTTAATAAACATTGAAATGTGAAATGTGTGAGCTGTTTCTTAAGCTCATCTATCTCAAGTTGCCGGCAAAATACTACTGCTGCTACCATATAGGGTTGCTAAGAAAGACAAGTTAAAGTGTAGTAGTACCATAATTAATCTCCTTGTTTTGTGTCAAGTTGCGAGAAGCTACATCTGCTTTGTCTAGGTGAGCTGAACCACGTATGCATCTACATTTTATTACTCGGTCGACACTCGACAGTGTACAACTAGGTATAGCTATCCGTGATATGACTATATGAGACTAGCTAGTAGTGTGTCATAAACTCATAGTAATTTCGAATTGCCATCCTTAAAAGGCCAGGAAACTTGTTATTATGCGAAGATGTCTATCCATTGAAAAGCTTCAGAATATCAATCATGTAGTCTGCCACCACGCGAATCCAGCATCGCGAGGGCAGACACACAACTTGCAATTGCAAGCTCGATCTTGATCCTCTCTTAATTGGCCTTCTTGGTCCATGCATGCCCTTTATTCATGCTGCCTTTGGGGAGCTGAATCCATGGTTAGATTCTTGATTGATGCGTGGCCAGCCGATCGAGTGCTCCGATTCGAAACCTTAGCTGTATACTATATCTAGAGCCCACCTCTGGCGTGCTAGCTGGCCAGAAAAAACCTGGAGACAGTTGTTGCACTCTTTAGGCTCCTCTACCGTCTTCCCGGACCTTTATTTGGGACGGACGTCCTGGTGAGCTGAATCCTGCTCTAGTACGTACAAGATTAGTATTCCATCCATTCAGAAATAACTGATTTAAATTTGTCTAGATTTAAATGTAACTGGACAGAGGAAGTACAATAGTTTACTGGAGTATGACAAAGGAGGAAGAACCGTTGGCTGTCATTGAGGTGTTTCAGGCTCATGAAAGGGTGTTTTGAATTATTCAAGAAAGATTTGAATTAAGAATCTGTGTTTCAAGTTATCACCAGGCAGAACACACGAGGTGCCTGTTTCGAGGAACAGACGAGGTGCTTATCTTGAAAACGGAGATGATAGACGGCAGACTAAGATCGAATAGACATGGCCGGAGAAAGCAACATTTTTTTCACACGACCCCGATAATATTGTCGGGTTCCATTAATAGATACTCTCTCTGTTTTAAAATATAAGATATTTTAGTTTTATGAAAAAAGTATATCTAGATCTCGCTTAGTTCTAAACTGCTTTAAACTGACGTTGTTGTTCTGTTGTACGTCCTCTGTTTTAAAATATGAGATGTTTTAGCTTTGTCGAGTAATCTACATACTAAAAAAGATTTAGATACACTTCTTTTATAAAGCTAAAATATCTTATATTTTAAAACAGAGGGAGTATAACAGAACAACAATCGTGAGTTTAAAGCAGTTCATAACAAAAAAGACAAGACCTTGAGTACGTAGCCGTGTTGATTGGAGAAAACAATAGCACTTTGGCTTTAAATTGTAGGTAACCTTACCTTCCTGGACCAAGCTGATCTTTGATTCAGGTCTTGGAGCGGTGCTTGATCCATTGCTAGATTAGCAGTATACTACACTCAATCGTGATGACCCATTAAGTGGCCACTTGATCTACTAGTTCTAAACAATGAATAATATAGCGACGTGTTCTTCGAGCTAGATAATTGCTCTGTGCAAGTTGCCGAGAAAGGCAAGTAGAAGCATCATCATTTCTGGCCAGTTGCCTGACTCGAGAGTCGGTTTGCATACTGCTCTTCATACGGAGTATCATCTTCTTGGAACATGACCACATTGGCTGTTTCCCCGTGAGCTGAATCCAATCAATCCATGAATATAGCCGTAGTGTGCTTTACCAAGGACTCTTCATGCATCTAGCTTACTTTGTCGTTTTTGTGTCAAAGATATAATCTACCTGTGAAGTTTGAAGTATTTTATGCAAAATAGTTCAAACTTCATGCATTTCACCTGTTTGCTTTTTTCGTAATGTATATTTTTGGCAATAGGAATATATGAATATCATGGAGGTATCGATAACATCCGGCCTCTGCAACAACGAAATGTCCTAAATACATTATAGAAGCACACAAACCTTGAACAAAAATTAGAAAAGAAAAGATCCCGCTACAGTAATCACAACATTGTAGCTACAACACAAACAACCACCTAGGCAACATCCAGAGTCTAAATTATCCAAAAACGATGCTCCAAGAAGTAAACAACACACAAACATCGTTGTTTCCAAATCATAGATCTTAGGTTTTTTAACCTGGAGAAGTTCCGCACTCTCAATACAATGCCTTCAACATGACCATTGCCAGACACAACCAATTAATGTCAGACTTTTGATTTTCACCCTAAAAGATAAGAATCTGTATTCCTCCCGTGTTGCCGCCCTCGCTTACCGATGACGCTGCTACAAGTCAAGAAACACCACGCAAAGTCCTTATCACCTCTAAGATTCATTTCACTATTACTAGACCTTAGACCTCAGCCGTCATGGCATTCTCCGTCACAGTTTCCACCATAGAAATCGAAACACCGACAAGTCCGATGATGACAACATACAACAAAATTCCGCGTCACATCCTCCTGAAACCACACGGCCATAAATAGTGGTGCATGCGGCCAAATCTCATTGGATCCAGCAGTCTACAAGCATCAAGCTCCCAATAGAGATCTCCGGCGGAACATTCAGGAACTCGTCACCAGCCAAATCAATGAGGACATGCATCAAGCAGAACATCGTCTTGATGCAAGAAGAACCCTAAGATCGCCTCATTTATTCAAGCCGAGCCAGAAGCCCACACGCCACCGGCCGGCTGCAGAGGAGACCACGAACCAGACCACCGCTGACATTGCTGGAACTGGCGCAGTCTAGTCGATGCACACAATGAATGTCGTGACCTTCGGCCCTGATAGGGCCTAGGCCAGGTTTGCTGTCGCCGCCGCACTCCATGGCAGCAGCACCTCGGATAGCGCCGCGCTCCATGGCAGCAGCACCTCAGATAGCGCAACGAAGGACTTGTCTCACCGGATCTCCCTTCCCCAGCGTTGCATCTTAGCGCATTCTCCCACCAACTGCACGTGCTCGCCGCCATGAATATCCGCCCGGACGCATAGCCGCCACATGCCTCCTCAGCCCTCTGCCTTAGGCAAGACGGGCGCTGCCACCGCCGGTGACAGTAGCGGTCAGGGTGATTGGAGGGAGGTGGTGCTGGCTAGGTTTTTTTCCACTACATGCAGTTATGCCCTTATATGGTCGATCTCTTGGAAAACTAGAGTAGTTTGTATTAATTTACCGAGCATACTTAGTCCTACATTATGAAACAAAGCACTCCTTCTGTCATGAATTCAGTAATTTGGATTTGGCTAGATTTTACGTATAACTAGATATGTTTTAGTGTATAGAGATACATGTGTATCTACAAAAATCCAAGTCAATCATTTTAAGTTTAGAATGAAAAGAGCATACATATGTTATACTCTCTCCGTTGAAAAATATAAGATGTTTTAGTTTTGTAAAAAAACACATATCTAGCTTCTTTTAGTATTTAAGTTTACTCCGAATCTAAACGAACCTACACACACTACAGGACGCGCGCGCTATGTCGAGGGCAAAAAGCCGCCGGCGTATGCTAAAATGCCCTCGGCGTAGCCTCCTCGGAAAAGCACTCCCTCGGCGGAGCACATAGAGGCCGTTGGCGTATGCTACGCCGAGGGCAATGCCCTCGTTGTAGCGGCCGTCGGCATAGCTTGTCGACAGGTTGCAAAAACATTTTTTAAATAAATAAATAAATTTTTATTTTATTTTTTTTCTCAATTTTTGAAATTTTGAATTTTTTGCCTCGTTAATCTCTCACTTTGAACATTTTAACATTAATTATACTTAATATTTAATTAAATTGTAGTCTTGGTCAAAGTAATTCATACATTGTTGTCAATACTATGATATCAATCCTATTAACCATATCAACATGTGACATGTTTGTATTTTTGAAATTACAAACAATTATTTAAGTAAACATTAATGAATAAGTAAAAATATTATTGAATTCAAATAAAATATAATAATTTTACTTTTTGTATTTTTCTATTTAATATGGAATAATTAATATCTTTAAATCTGTAAATCGGAATTTAACAAATAATATGTCTAAATTGATCAGAAAAATGAGAGGAATCCAAATATGATATCCATATCAACTAATCACAAACCCTCCGTTTTTGAATTATCTATTTGGTGGTTGCTTTAGAAAATTCTCCTTTTGCGCTTAGATAATGAAAAATGGCTTTTTGGTGCGATGAAAAGGAAAACTTGCATTGGATATTTGATAAAATAGCATATTATGAACCTAAAAATGATTTTTGTAAAAAAACATGAGGATCGGATCATGTACCTGTAGTTCATATCTGACCCACTTCCTACCGATTCGGCAGACATTTGTCTTTTTCACCAGAGGTGGACGGAAAGGTTTCGGATCCCCTGTTGGGACATTGTCCATATAAGGTGGTATATTATTTTTTGTAAAATATGGTGATAGCATTTTGAATTAGCCATTTGGTGGTTGCTTCACAAAACCGTCCGTTTTTGTGCTCGGAAAATGGGAAATGGTTTTTTGGTGCGATGAAAAGGAAAACTTCCTCCTGCAACATTGTTCGCCATCCCATGATGCATGTGTATGCACAATATGGGCACATTATCACAAACTATGCCTTGATTCTAGCCATAACATTGGTCATTTGACCCGAAAGCCAAGAAACCTCGAATGAGATAGGTTTTAAATTTCATACATAATCAATATATCAAGTTTGATAATTTTTACTTATAACTATGTCACATAATATGACACCACGCGAAGGTTTCGCATTATTTCGATCGTTTTTGAATTTTTATGCCCGTTTTAAATTATCGTCAAACTTTGTCAAACGGCGGGCAAGAAGATTCTTAGCTCGGGGCCGAGCCTCGCTAAACTTGCATTGGATATTTGATAAATAGCATATTATGAACCTAAAAATGATTTTTGTCAAAAAGCATGAGCATCGAATCATGTACCTGTAGTTCATATCTGACCCACTTTCTGCCGATTCGGCAGAAATTTGTCTTTTTCATCAAAGGTGGACGAAAAGGTTTCGGATCCCCCTATTGGGACATTTTCCATATAAGGTGGTCTACTATTTTTGTAAAATGTGGTGGTAGTATTTTGAATTAGCCATTTGGTGGTTGCTTCACAAAACCGTCCGTTTTTTATGCTCGGAAAATGGAAAATGGCCTTTTGGTGCGACAAAAAGGAAAGCTTCCTCCTGCAACATTGTTCGCCATCCTATGATGCACATGTATGCACAATATGGGCACATTATCACAAACTATGCCTTGATTCTAGCCATAACATTGGTCATTTGACTCGAAAGCCAAGAAACCTCGAATGAGATAGGTCATTTTGTGAAGGTTTCTTTGAGACATAATCAATATACCAAGTTTGATATTTTATCTTCTAACTATGTCACATAATATAACACCACGTGAAGGTTTCGCATTGTTTTGATCATTTTTGATTTTTTTATGCCTGTTTTAAACTATATATAATTTTTTATGTTTTACTTAATTTTTATTTACAAATGTGTAATATTTGAGTGTAGATAGATAGGTCTTATTTTTCTGCAAATTTTAATATATTATTTGTATTTTTCCGAATTAGGATGATTTAGTTATGATTTTTCAAAGTTTAATAAGATAAAATAAAAAATAGCTACGCCGAGGGCAGCCGACCGCCGACGGCTGTGCCGAGGGCAATTCTACGCCGACGGCTGCTTGACGGAGCTGACCTAGACGATGGCTACGCCGACGGCCCCAACTTTTGGCCGTCGGCGTAGCGACCGACCGTCGGTGTAGTTTCCCATTCCTGTAGTGCCTCCGTCCGCAAATAAGTGTACATCTAGTTTTTGCCTTAGTCAAAGTTTATCAAATTTGACCAACATTATAGATAAATATAACAATATATATTATATTAAATTTACTTATTATGAAACTAAATTTAAAAACATATCTAGTGGCACTAATTTGGTGACACAAATATTGGATATTTTCCTATAAAATTAGTCAAATTTTATAATTTTAACTCGTATGATAAGGCTAAAAGTATAATTATTTACGGACGGAGGGAGTACTCCGTAATCAATCGAGCCACCTGCTGCATGCTTGTCCACGCGCGACCAGGCACGTCAATCGATCCACCCGTTCGGCGGAATTCGGTGCTTGGGCTCGCTTTTGTCCGTCGTCGTGATCGTCGGGGAAGAAACGCGCCTCCGTGGTAAACTGGCGTACACACACGGCCGGCCGGGATGGATGAACCGATCGAAAACGACGCCGCCGATGTTCAACGCACCCGCCGCGCGCTGCACCTTTTGGACGGTACTCCCTGACTCGTGTGCAGTGTTTCTAGCTAGTTTCTTGCTCTTCTCCGATGCAGTTCCAGGGGCAGGGTACATCTCTCGATAGACCTGGCCTTTCTTTGCTCTGCTCCTTCCCATGAATGCATCCATGTCGCTATCGATCGGTGTTTGCTGCGTACGAGACAGCTCCTGCATTACCGATCGACTGGAACACTTGGACTTGGTGGTGGCCTTCTTCCAAAACAAAATTAATTGTTCGATCACTTATCACTACCATGAAGGCATGAACTAGTGCATCCGTGCGTCACTGTGTGTACGTGCTTTCTCTTAGACGACGACTACGAACTTTGCCTAGACCTACTGCCTGCAGAAAATTCCTAGCGCCTGCGCTGAAAGTAAATTTTTTTGGCACTCAAGCTCCGGGGCTCTCTTCATTTAAAAAAAATCAGAAATAATATTTAAAAGTTTCAAAAAAAATCAGAAAATAATTCTGTATGCAGTCAATGTTGTATATACTACAAGCAGACAAAATTGCGACGAAAAAACTATTTATATTGTGGGCTACACAAATATGATAAAATATGGTAAATTTGGGGACTGAAAAACCTGGTAAATTTGGGAGCTCCTTGTCCTAGAAAGAAAACCCTAAATCTGACCTTCGGTGGTTATATCTGACAATGGTGGCTCTCTAGTCATTTTTTTGTTGAAGGCATTATCTTGAAATTGGACATTCTCTATGGTGAAAACCCAGGATCTGACGATGGTGGTTAAACCATGCGACGAAGGTGTTTCACACCGTTATGATTCTGGGGTCATCGTTTTGAACAAGTTTTTTCGTAGTTGAGGTGTCATCAACACTAGTGGTGCTACTGCTATTGCGAGTCTCTGATTGTTTCAGAGGGATCTTTGTTCTCTGTTTCTTCCTCTTATATTTTTTTGTGGTGCATCATTTATGTCAAAACTTGCTCTTGTCATTATGTTGTTGCAAAACCTAGGTGTTATTGCTATCATATTGGTATCAATATAGTCCCTTTGTCAGAAAAATGTGGCATCTCGCACCTTTTTCATTATGTGTTTGCTTATTAGCTTATATACTCCCTCCGTTCCTGAGGAAACGGCGTACATTTTGTGGCGCGTTGATTAAGGAGAGCTGGGAGCAAAAAAAAAAAACTGTCGTGGGGAGGAGAGGTACTTTCGGGAAGATAGCGATCTGGTGGAACCTGGCATCGCTTGCACCTTGTTTTTGGAGGAAAAAACAGAAAAAAATTTACGCTGTTTTCTCAGGAAACGGAGGGAATAATAATTATTGAACTATATACATTTGTCGACACAAAGATCCGGACAACAAAAATCATCCAATTCTTAAAACAAGACTATTGTTTCAAAATTGAAGTACAGATGAACCCTTAAAGATGCTGAGAATAAAAAAACAACCTATGTTATTTACAGACATCAGGGGAGAATTTTCGCACAATGGTGCCCTAGCGTGACACCACAGAAAGTTGCTATGGGAAAATCGGTGTGAGACCTGGCAACACTTGAAGATTCCAAAATGCGTTCACTCCGTGAGTCTAATTTTTTCTTTCTTTTTGATAAAAACTTTCCGGAAAGTATCTTCGGCATATGGGAACTAGTGCTCTCTTCGCTTTCATATTTTTGAAAATTTGAAAACCTCAAACTTCTATGTCTCCAATAATTATGGTGTTAATATATAGATAAATATTTACAAGAGGAGTGTACGCAAAAAAGGTCCGTTAAAAATACATTGTATTTTGTAAAATACAAATTTCTGACAAAAAGATATACTATTTTATATTTTACTATTATTTACTATTAAAATTTGTCTTTTATATCTTTCAAAATATAAAGTCTTTTAACGGGAATTTTTGCATACACTCCTCATGTATATATCCATCTATATATTTCACATCATAATTTTTGAGACAGAGAAGCGTGAGGTTCTAAAATTTTCAAAAATCTAGAAGTGAAGGGAGGCACTGGTGCCCATGCGCACAAAATCCCTCTCGAAACTTTTATCATATATATTTATAAACAAAATAAAAAACGGACTCTTTAATGCCTGATGATTTGGTTCATGTGGTCAAGAAGGTGCCAACAATGAATAAACACGCAATACATCGCGTGCCATTTTGTGCGAAACAAACTGCACAATACTACTCCAGGTAACGTACATCAGGTAGCTGTCACTGGAATAATGAAGCACATTTCGTGATAGCTAGCTAGGGTAGGGTGCATGCCCTGATAAAATTCTTGCGCGTGTTCTTTTCCCCTATGAAGCAAGTTGTACGGTGGCAGGCTTCACTTTTCTCTGATAGGGAAGAATTCAATGGACTTAATTTGTCCTCCTTGTTTATTCAGATTTTAGAGATTCATTTGATAATGCCAGCAGGGTGAGCTGTACGAGCTCTTCTTCCTCGACGATTCCGAAGTCGCTGCCTCCTCCAGGGAACAGGTTTCTTCGGAGATTCATTTGATAATGCATGTGTTAGTAGTAGTATATACGTACATATTAAGGCAATAAGGCCGCATCTTTGGACACAAAACTCAGCAGCCCTATAATCAACAGGCGCGTGTGTAGCTGTTTCAATTTGTCGATGCGTTGTCGTCAGACATGGAGAATCCATTGCATCTGCGCTGCGCGGCTCCGGGTTCGATCCAGGCCGGTGCCCTTAAACTACTTAATAATTAACTAACACGGCTCTGCTAGATACTTTGGTTTGACAATTTGTCCCTGATCGACCAGGTGTCTATCATATTACCATTGACGCCACCTTTGTGTACGTTTTGTACAGATTCGACAGTGGATTCAAACAATTTCCTAGGAAAAGGATCACAAACCTTCATGTTTGGTTCGTCTCCTAAAATCTGCTGAAGACGTAGGAGTCGATCCAACTCCTCTTTTGTGCAGACAAAGACACCCAACTCTAAGGTCCAGAATTAGTTTACGGGTAAAATAATTATTAGTACATGTACATCATCTGATTATGCGTGGGTGCTGATCTGAAGAAGGATAGCGAGAGTCATTAATCATAAAATTGGAAAGAAAGAGAGTGAGACATGCATCAGTCTTCCAAATGAATGCATGCACCTCCTAGCTAGCTGAAAGAAGACCTGAACAACTTTCAGCTCTTTGATTATTTCCTTTCGCTCGACTGTACAGCTTTCGTCCAAGACCTCTCAATCTACGGAACTTTGGTCGTCGTCCGGCGTAATAAACATTGAAATCTGAAATGCGTGAGCTGTTTCTCAAGCTCAGCTCTCGCCTCGCAAGTTGCTAAGAAAGGCAGGTTAAAATACTTACAATAATTAACCTCCTTGTTTTGTGTCAAATTGATAGAAGCTCCATCTGCTTGGTCTGCACGTAGTCCCTTTTGTTGGATTTTCCCGGTGGGCTGAACCCAAGCATGGACGCATCTACATTTTACTACTCCATCGACAGTATATTTTTAGTACGATGAGGTAGCCGTGATAGGAGACTAGTACTGCATCATAAACTCATAATATACTGCGGGTGTCCTTGATATTTTGAATGCCATACTTGTTATGCTAAGATGTTTATCTGTTAAAAAAGCTGAAGAATCTCAATCATGAAGATCAATCATGTAGTCTGCCACCATGGGAAGCCAGCATCGCGAGGGAAGGCACACAACTTGCAACATGCTTATTACCAAAAAAAAAACTTGCAACATGCTCGATCTTGTTCCTCTTTTAATTGGCCTTCTTGGTCTATGCATCATGCCCTTTATTCATGTTGCCTTGGGGAGCCGAATCCGTCGTCCGTGGTTAGATTCTTGATCATGCGTGAAGTCGAAACCTTAGCTGTATACTATATATATCTCGAGCTCAGCTCACTATAGGAGAAGCTGAATACGCCGACGGCCGGGTCCTGTCGGCGTAGGCCCTAAATGCCGTAGGCGTATGGCCGTCGGCGTACAGCCCCGTAGGCGTAGCCTCTCCTCCCGTCGACGTAGAAAAGCCATCGACCATATGGGGCCCACCTAGATGACTAACTGCCGTTTGGCTACGCCGACGGCTTTACCGTCGGCCTAGATTTTTTCAATTTTTTTTTTTAAATTTTTTTTTAAAACTTTTTTTTTTAACTTTTTTTTTCAACTTTTTTTTTAACATTTTTGTATTGTTTAACTTGTTAATCTCACATGGACATTTTTAATTCTAAGTATACTTAGTCTCAAGTCAAATTGCACAATTAGTCAAACTTCCCAACCGGTCACCCATCCTAATACTACTCTAGCCCCAGCACGCTTAACTTCTTCTTTCCTTCCACATGAGCTTCCGACAAAGAAACTAGAACTTGTTGTGAATATTATCATATCAAACATAGTAACCATTACACTATAATGTTAGACATATTTGTTTTTTTACATTCCATACAATTTTTTGAGTAAACAACAATAAATAAGTAATAATAATCTTGAATTCAAATAAAAATAAAATAAATTTTATTTATTTTGCTTTCTTATTTAAATTTGAATAATTCATATCTACAAATCTGTAAATCACAATTCGACAAATAATATATCCAAATCGATCAGAAAAATGAGAGGAATCCAAATATGACATCCCTATCATCTATTTAATTATATATCATAACTTTTAAATATTAGACCAACTAAAACTATGTCAAGATTCATGAAACACCCCTTTTTGGCACTCGAAAAATAAAAAATGGCTTTTTGGTGCGACGAAAAGGAAAACTTCCTCCTGCAACATTGTTCGCCATCCCATGATATACACGAGTGCATAATATGGGCACATTAGTGCAAACTATATCGCGATTCTAGCAATAACATTGGTCATTTGACCTCAAATCCAGAAAACCTCGATTGAGATAGGTCATTTTGTGAAGGTTTTTTTGAGACCCGATCAATATATCAAGTGTTATATTTTTCCATGGAACTATGTCATATAACATGACACCACGCAAAGGTTTTGCATTGCTTCGATCGTTATTTAATTTTTTATGCCCATTTCAAACTATCATCAAACTTCATAAATCGAGGGGCATGATGATTCTTAGCTCGGGGACGAGTCTCACTAAAATTGCATTAGATCTATGATGAAATAGCATATTGTGAACCTAAAAATGTTTTTTACAAAAAATCATGAGCAATATATCATGTACCTGTAGTTAAAATCTAACTCATTTTCTACCGATTCACCAGGAATTTGTCTTTTTTACGAGAGGTGAAAGGAAAGGTTTGAGATTCCTAGGTTGGGAAATTGTCCATTCAATA
The DNA here is from genome assembly GCA_910589765.1 of Avena atlantica. Lineage (NCBI taxonomy): Eukaryota > Viridiplantae > Streptophyta > Magnoliopsida > Poales > Poaceae > Avena > Avena atlantica. The sequence goes on along the minus strand of OU342739.1, from coordinate 509,417,816 downwards.
TGGTCTAGTATTTTTGAAAAATGTGTTATTATCATTTTGAAACTTTCTTTTGGTGGTTGCTTCACAAAAACACCCCGTTTTTTGCACTCGGAAAATGAAAAATGGCTTTTTGGTGCGACGAAAAGGAAAACTTCCTCCTGCAACATTGTTCTCCATCCCATGATACACATGAATGCACAAAATGGACACATTATCGCAAACTATACCGCGATTCTAGCAATAACATTGGTCATTTGACTTGAAATCCAGAAAACGTCGATTGAGATAGGCCATTTTGTGAAGGTTTTTTTAAGACTCAATGAATATATCAAGTCTGGTATTTTTTTCCATGGAACCATGTCATATAATATGACATCACACGAAGGTTTTGCATTGTTTCGATCGTTTTTTAATTTTTTATGCCCATTTCAAACTATCATCAAACTTCCTAAATTGAGGGGCATCATGATTCTTAGCTCGGGGACGAGTCTCACTAAACTTGCATTAGATCTCTGATGAAATAGCATATTGTGAACCTAAAAATGATTTTTACAAAAAATCATGAGCAATATATCATGTACTTGTAGTTCAAATCTAACTCATTTTCTACCGATTCAGCAGGAATTTGTCTTTTTCACGAGAGGTGAACGGAAAGGTTTGAGATTCCTAGGTTGTGAAATTGTCCATTCAATATGGTCTAGTATTTTTGAAAAATGTGTTATTATCATTTTGAAACTTTTTTTGGTGGTTGCTTCACAAAAACACCCCGTTTTTTGCACTCGGAAAATGAAAAATATGTTATACGAAAGTATTTATATTTTTTATGTATTTTTTGAATGAAAATATATAATATTTGAGTTTATATAGATATATCTTATTTTTCTGCAAATTTTGATATATTGTATGTATTTTTCTGAATTTAAATGATTTAGTTATGATTTTTCTAAGATTAATGTGGCAAAAAAAGAAAAATAGCTACGCCGACGGCTTTGCCGTCGGCTTAGTTCTGAAATCTGTTAGAGAGTTACACATGAAGTCACATGTGATGTCATCAACCATAGAGATAAGAGGTTTCTGTTTTTAAACTTGTAACCGATCTAATCTCTTCATAAAGATTAGATCGTCATCTCTCTATCCTCGTTTGATTGTTGTAACCTCTCCCTGTAAATGTGTTGAGGCTTTGCCTATATATTTAACGCGGAACCGATGCGAGATCCAAGCATCGTTAACCCAAGTTATTATATGGTACCAGAGCCAAACCTTCCTAATCCCATCTATGTGCCTCGCGACGTCCATCTCTCAAGCGATGGCTAACCCTCTCGTTGGTCAAGGCGTGACCGAGAAGCTCACGAAGGACAACTACCTCATCTGGCTCTCACAAGTCCTCCCGCCGATCCAGGGAGTTCGGCTCCTGGATTACCTTGATGCGGAGAAGTCTGTCCCAGCCGAGATCGTCATCGAGAAGGACGGTAGGATGCGTGGGTATCGATGGATCAATATTTGCTGTCGTTTCTCCTACAAACTCTCTCCAGGGAAATCCTCATCTCCACCATCGGCATGAACACCTCTGCCGCGGTCTGGGGGGCGATCAAGGCCATGTTTGCTGCCCAGTCCAGGACGCGGGTCTCCAACCTGCGCGTTGCCCTCTCCAAGACGAGGAAGGAGAACATGACGACCACCGCCTTCTTCCTGAAGATGAAGGGGCTCGTCGATGAGCTTGCAGCAGCAGGCCGCCCCATCGATGATGAGGAGCTCGTGGAGTATCTCCTTGCCGGCCTCGACGACACCTACAACCCGCTCTTCGCCGCCATCGGCGTCAACGGCGGCAAGGACCTCACCGTCAGCGACCTCTACGCCTACGTCACCTCCTACGACAACCGCATGGAACTCATCCATGACGAGGGCGGCTCCTCCATCAACATGGCCGCCCGTGGACGTGGTGGACCTCGTGGACGAGGCTACCGTGGTGGGCGCCGAGGAGGACGCGGCAACGGCCGTGGACAAGGACGCCCTCAATAGCGTGGTGGCGGCGGCAATGGTCGCCGTGGAGGAGGCCGCGGTGGTGGAAACCGCGACGTCACCTGCCAAATATGCGGGAAACAAGGACATGCGACGTGGAGGTGCTGGCACCGTTACTCTGACAGTGAAGAAGAAGATGAAGAGGAAAAGGGCGCCAATGCGGTGTCCTATGGCGTGGACACAAACTGGTACGGCGATACCGGTGCCACCGACCACATCACCGGTGAGCTCAACAAGCTCACCATGAAGGAAAAGTACCATGGCCACGAGCAAGTCCACACGGCCAATGGACAAGGTATGAGCATTAGCCATGTTGGTCATGCAATTGTTAATACCCCTTCCAAAAATTTGCATCTAAACAATGTCCTACACATTCCACATGCCACAAAAAATCTTGTCTCAATTCATCGTTTTAGCAAAGATAATGATGTGTTTCTCGAATTTCACCTGTGGATTTTTTATGTTAAGGATCAGGCCACGAAGAAGGTCCTTCTCAAAGGTAGATGCACTCGAGGTCTCTACCCTTTGATTTCTTCATCATCAACCACGAATAAACAAGTCTTCAGTGTCACCAAGCCTTCAGCTTCGAGATGGCACAGTCGTTTAGGACATCCCTCCCCTCGCATTGTTCAACAAGTTCTTAATAGGCATCATCTTCCTTGCTCAAATAAATCTAGTAGTGAGTCTATTTGTGATTCTTGCCAAAGAGTCAAAAGTCATCAATTACCTTATGTAAGCTCCACTAGTGTATCCACTGCCCCATTGCAACTTGTATTCTCTGATGTTTGGGGCCCTGCGCCAAGTTCAGTAGGACGATACACATATTATGTAAGTTTCATTGATGATTTTAGCAAGTTTGTGTGGATCTACCTTCTCAAGAAAAAGTCTGATGTCTTCCAAATTTTTCATAATTTCCAGAAACTTGTTGAACGTCAGTTTGATAAGAAAATTCTTGCTCTTCAATCTGATTGGGGAGGAGAATATGAAAAACTTAATTCCTTCTTCGCTAAAATTGGTATTGAACATCATGTTTCTTGTCCCCATGCACACCAGCAAAACGGGTCAGCAGAACGCAAGCATCGTCACATTGTAGATGTAGGGCTTGCTCTCCTTGCAAATGCATCCATGCCATTAAAATTCTGGGATGAAGCCTTCTTGACTGCTACACATCTCATTAATATGCTACCTTCCAAAGTCATCCATCATGAAACTCCTATGGAACGTCTTTTTCAAAAGACTCCCGATTATGCATCTCTTCGTATTTTTTGATGTGCTTGTTGGCCCAATCTTCGTCCTTACAACAAACGCAAACTTGCTTTTTGCTCCCAGCAATGTGTTTTTCTTGGCTACAGTCACATGCATAAAGTGGTCAAATGTCTAGATGTTAAGTCTGGTAGAGTCTACATCTCTCGAGACGTTGTGTTTGATGAAATGATTTTTCCTTTTGCCAAACTTCATCCCAATGCTGGTTCTTTACTTCGACAAGAAATTCTTTTATTACCTGAATCTCTTCAGAATCCACCGGTATTATCTCATGCGGGGGAAAACAATTGCAATGATCTAACACCTAATGGCTCTATAATTCCTGTCATTTTAAGTGATGCTACTCAGGACCAGCCGATCACAGAAGAAAATTTCGGGCAAAACAGTGGTGAAACGCCCCAAAACAGTGAGCATGCAGATTTTGGCGGGACTGGCACGGTCTCCTAGGAGAATATTCGATCTCCCTCGGGATCGTCAAACAGCAGCAGAAGCAGTTCCTCTGGCGCGTCACAGCGGTCTCCCTCGGGATCATCGCACAGCAGCGGCAACAGTTCTGGCCGCGGGGCCACGGCACCTCGCTCTGCGTCACGCGGGCCAATCGGCGACTCCGGGACCGACACGTCGACCCGTCAGTGTGCACGTGCGCCTAAAAGCGTGTCGCCCGGGATTTCCTCTCCGCGCGGACCCAGCGCCATCAGTGCGCCCTCCTCTCGCCAGCAGCCGAGGGGACGGAATGCTGCAGAAGCATCTGTCAGCGCGAGCTCAACAGCTGATGCAGCTGCGTCAGAGGCGACAGGATCAGAAGGATCCTCTGCGCAAGACGATTCTGCAACCAGAGCTACACCAGCATCACCAGTATACAGGACACGGGCGTCAACTGGTGGTAACTCTAAACCGAAAATTTATAAAGACGGTACTGTTCGTTACGGTTTGTCCTGTCTAACTAGTGAACCTGAAAATTTGCAACTAGCACTAAAGGATAAAAAATGGAAAATTGCTATGGATGATGAGTATAGGGCCTTAATAAAAAATAAAACATGGCACCTAGTACCACATAAGCAAGGTAGGAATCTCATAGATTGTAAATGGGTCTACAGAATTAAAAAGAAAGCTGATGGCACTATTGATAGATATAAAGCTAGACTAGTAGCAAAAGGCTTTAAACAAAGGTATGGAATAGACTATGAAGATACTTTTAGCCCAGTTGTAAAAACTGCTACTATCAGACTTGTTCTAGCTATTTCAGTGTCAAAAGGCTGGAGTTTGAGGCAACTAGATGTAAAGAACGCGTTTCTTCATGGTGTTCTGGAAGAAGAGGTCTATATGAAGCAGCCACCTGGGTATGAAGATCCCAATGCACCTTTCCATGTATGCAAACTTGACAAGTCATTATATGGGCTCAAACAGGCACCAAGGGCATGGTTCTCAAAGTTAAGCTCAAAGTTGCAGCAACTTGGTTTTCTGGCATCCAAGGCAGATACCTCATTGTTTATATACAATCAGTCAGGTATAACCATTTATGTATTAGTGTATGTTGATGATATTATTGTCACTAGCTCCTCCAACAAGGCGATTATTTCACTTCTCCAAGATCTCAGTTCTGCTTTTGCTTTAAAAGATCTTGGCGACTTGAGCTTCTTCTTGGGAATCGAGGTAAAGAAATTTAGTCAAGGTATTGTGCTAACCCAAGAGAAATATGCTTCAGATTTGCTCAACAGGGTGGGACTAAAAGGATGCAAATCCTTACCAACACCTCTATCAGCATCTGAGAAGCTCTCAGTCACAGAAGGAGAACCTCTAGGACCAGAAGATGGTACCAAGTACAGAAGTATAGTAGGAGCTCTTCAATATCTGACACTAACAATACCAGATATTGCCTTTTCTGTCAACAAGGTATGCCAGTTTCTCCATGCGCCCACTACTGCACACTGGACAACTGTTAAGATAATTTTGAGGTATGTCAGTGGAACAGTAAGCCTTGGCTTGACATTCAGGAGCTCATCTTCCACTCTTGTAAGTGCTTTTTCAGATGCTGATTGGGCAGGGTGTGTAGATGACAGGAGATCTACAGGTGGTTTTTGTGTCTATTTTGGACCTAACCTGATTTCTTGGAGTGCTAAAAAACAGGCAACAGTGTCAAGATCAAGTACAAAGGCATAATACAAATCTCTGGCAAATGCTACTGCAGAAGTGATTTGGATTGAGTCCCTGCTAGGAGAACTTGGAGTTCAAAGAAACCAAACTTCATGCTTATGGTGTGATAATATGGGTGCAACATATCTTTCAGCTAATCCTATATTTCATGCAAGAATAAAACATATAGAAATAGATTTCCATTTTGTGAGAGAACGAGTAGCAAGTAAACAGCTAGAGATAAGATTTATTCCCTTAAAAGATCAGGTGGCAGATGGTTTCACCAAGGCACTACCAACTCGGCAACTTGAAGAATTCAAGCACAATCTCAACCTGAGGAAAGGTTGTGATTGAGGAGGGATGTTAGAGAGTTACACATGAAGTCACATGTGATGTCATCAACCATAGAGATAAGAGGTTTCTGTTTTTAAACTTGTAACCGATCTAATCTCTTCATAAAGATTAGATCGTCATCTCTCTATCCTCGTTTGATTGTTGTAACCTCTCCCTGTAAATGTGTTGAGGCTTTGCCTATATATTTAACGCGGAACCGATGCGAGATCCAAGCATCGTTAACCCAAGTTATTATAAAACCTACGCCGACGGCTTTGCCTTCGGCGTAGACTTGGCGCCGTTGCTCTGCCGTTAGCCCAATGGGCTACGCCGACGGTTATGTTTACGCCGACGCCGGCCGTCGGCCTATTTATTTTACGTCGACGCCAAAACTAGGCCGACGGCCCGTCAAGCTATGCCGACGGTCCCGATATTTTGCCGTCGGCGTATAAAAAAGCCGTCGGCCTATTTAGTTATTCCCGTAGTGGCTCTGGCGTGCAAGCTGGCCAGAAGACCTGCAGGAAAGTTAGTTGTTGCTAATTAACAAAGGAGAAATAGAAATACTCCCACCCAATATCTTACCAAGTGGCTACTTGAGTGCACTCTTTTAGGCTCATCTGTCGTCTCCTCGGACCTTTATTTGGGACGGACGTCCCGGTGAGCTGAATCCTGCTGATAAATAAATCTAATACTAGTACAAGACTACATAGTTAATTTACTGGAGCATGACGATGAAGGAAGAACCGTTGGCTAGCTGTCACTGAGGTGTTTCAGGCTCATACTCCCTTCGACGGGAAGTCGTCGTCTTAAACATTGAAATACTCCCTTCGACCCATATAAGTTGACCTTAATTTGGATGTATCTAGACAAGTTTTTGTGATAGATTCATCTAAATTGGAGTTAACTAATATGGGTCGGAGGGAGTATGATTTTTTTTTGAAGCGATGAAATCTGAAATGTGTGCGCTGTTTCTCAAGCTCAGCTCTCGCAATCAAGTTGCCAGGAAAATACTACTGCTTGTCCCGTATCCTAAACTCATAATATACTGCCGGTGTGCTTGATATTTTGAATGCCATCCTTGATATTCGAAACTTGTTATGCGAAGATTGTCTTGTCTATCTGTTAAAAAGCTGAAGATCGAATATCAATCATGAAGAACAATCATGTAGTCTGCCACCATGAGAAGCCAGCATCGCGAGGGCGCACACAACTTGCAATTGCAAGCATCCTCTATTCGTCTTCTTGGTCCATGCATGCCCTTTATTCATGTTTCCTTGGGGAGCTGAATCTGTGGTTAGATTCTTGATCGATCGATGCGTGGCCCATCGAGGAACCACTTGATGGATCGAGTGCTCTTGAGATCGAAATCTTAGCTGTATATACTATGTCTCGAGCTCAGCTCTGGCGTGCAAGCTGGCCAGTGCAGGCAGGTCTGTTGCTAATTAACAAAGGGGAGGTAAAAAATACCAATAACTCTACCAAGTGGCTACCTGAGTGCACTCTTTTAGGCTTATCGATCGTCTCCTCGACCTTTATTTCAAACGTCCTGGTGAGCTGAATCCAGGTGATAAATAAAACTACTGGTAGTACAATTAAGACTACAATAGTTTACTGGAGGAAGAGCCGTTGGCTGTCATTCAGGTGTTTTAGCATCATGCTGTCATGCATCCATGCCAAACATCTGCAGGCCTGATCCCACTAGTGCAGAGCCCCCCCTTTAACTCCGGTTGGGAGGGCCCTCTAACAGCGGTTCCCCAACCGCTGTTGAGGGTTCGGTGTTAGAGGGGGGGGCCCTTTAACACCGGTTCCTATACGAACCGGTGTTAAAGGGTGGCGCACGTGGGGCTGCCGCAGGCCTCAGCCCTCCCCCCCTTTAACACCGGTTCGTATCTGGAACCGGTGTTAAAGGTTCTTCTGCCGCGGCAGAGATTTAGGCCGTTTTCCTGCCGCGGCAGAGTTCTGCCGCGGCAGAAAAACGGCCTAAATCTCTGCCGCGGCAGACTTCTGCCTCTGCCCCGTTCTGGGCGTATTTCTGCGGGAGGGGGGGGGGAGCGAGGGGAAATCGATCGGGAGCGGTATACTTATAAATCGTCATCGGTACATACGAGTACATGAATAATTAAGCAACTATTATTATACACAAACATCGTCATCGGCACATACATCGTCATCGTTCATTTTGGTGGATATCTATAGAGTTCTCCGCCAGGCGTGACGACCTCATCAAGTATGAACCCCGCCAATTTCTCTTGAATGGCTCGTATGCGTTCAAATGGTAGGAGTTGGTCCCGCATCCGTTCGATCTGAATATATATGAAGAATGGGCCGTCAATATATATATAAGAATAAAACTCAACACAATTGATGGTAATAAAATAATGTTGTGGACTTTGTTTACTTACTCTAAGTTGTTCTAGTGCGGCTTGGCCTGTCGCACATATCGTGTTGCGAATGAATTCGCAAACATAGTACCCACATAAGTTATTGCCGTGTCCCTGATGCGCGCACTTTACGAGAATAGAGAGTTCAATCAAAATAATAATCAATAAAGCATGATATAATGGAATTGGAAGCTAGCTAGTATTACTTACATTTTGGTCTACAAATTTTAGTTCTTCTGACCATTCACCCACGGCCCTGCCCGTGAACATTTTCCAAACCCTGTCCGACAAAGAAAATGGATAAAGGAGTAATTAATTACTTATTGTCACGAAAGTTGCCGATCTAGTGCGATAATATGATTGAAATTACCTCTGGAGCATCTCTCTAAAGTCTGCCCATAGCTCTTTTTCTTTTCGTAACGAGTCCATGACAAGGACTTTTCCTGAGTCGGGTTGAATGACTAGCAGAATAAAGTGGAACCTACGCACGCATAACTCATCATCAGTTACACTTAACATCGAGTAAGCCGAAACAGAATGTGTACAAGAGAGAGGGTAACAGTACTCACGAGAAGTTGTAAGGCAATAGTATTTCCCTTTTGGTTTGTTGTCTCAGTAAAGACTTTAGCAAGTAATCTTTTGTTTGCCCGGGTTTGTCTCTTACCACTTCTTCATGAACTCTATTTGGGTCAACGAACCCAATGTCAAAAGGGCCTCCTTTCATGCATTCCATAACCTTTTTCCTGCATAATAGTATATACATATATGGTGAGCATATATATATACATGCAATTAATGAAGTGAATGAGTTGAGATAAAAATTACAGAAATAGTACTTACACACAATAAAGGCTGATGGCAGATTTGTCGAGTTCCTTCTGATTGAATAGAAAATGCAAGTCTTGAATGTTGAAGTCGATCGCGTCGTCTCCGCACAAGAAAATCTGATCTCTTATATGCGCCGTGATCCATTCTTCTTTTCTCGTCTTGCAGAAATGAAGGTACCACTTGTGCAATTTTCGCATCTTTGTTGGTAGATTCTTGAGCTCCTCTTTCTTGACTAGATTCTTCCCATACTTCCATGGCTGTATGGGGTTGACATCGCATTTGGGCAAGTTGTCTCCCATGACGTTCAAGTATGCAATGTAAGTCATCCCCATCTCATTGGCCTTTCTTTGTAGCTCTGCCTCGTAATCATCTACGGGAGGAGCGTCCCGTTTGTCAAACATTTGGAGCGGGGCGCATGATTGGTTTTCCTGCTCTCCGAGCATGGGAACTGTTTTCTGGGATGCCTCACGACTGCTACTTTCAGTCTCCCTACGGCGCCTTGCATACGCCTTCAAAATCTGGCGCTCGTAGTCCGGCACAAGTGGGGTTTCAGGTTTCAAAAGATTTTTGTAAAACTTCTCCACCACCGCCGGATCTATTTTCTCCGTTGGCTCGGCCCGTCTAGGTGCAAAGAATTTCTTGACCTGTTCTCTCGAGATCCTATTGGTCTCCTCGTCGCTGCGATTCCACGGTAAAACCGGCAATGGCTTGGCGGAAGGCTGCGGGACGTAGTTTTTTGAACTCTTTGGCGTACGGTTTCCTGCGGATTTCTTTGTGGCAGTGCTACTGATGCTCCTCGTGGCAGTGCTCTTCCGCTTACGCTGAGGAGATGGCTGAAGCACCGGAGATGGCTGACGGGCCGGAGATGGCTGCCGCGCAGGAGATGGCTGACGGGCCGGAGATGGCTGCCGCGCAGGAGATGGCTGACGGGCCGGAGATGGCTGCCGCGCAGGAGATAGCTGAAGCGGCTCAGACTGCTGACGCTGCGGAGACGGCGGGGGTGCCAGTGACCTCCAATTTGGAAGCACAATGTGTTCCTTCTTCCAAAGAATGGTTGTTTTCACTACAAATTTGAGTTGAGTTTCCCCTTCACCTGTAGCATGGTCAAGCTGTGCTTCCTCATATTCCTTCACAACCTCATCCACCCCGACAATAGCATAGCCATCTGGAATCGGTCGGCAGTGGTAAGTTCCACCAGCTACAGGAGGTAAGACATAGCCGACAGCCACCTTAATGGATAAGCCCATTAATCTCACATGCAGCTCAACGTGTTCGCTCTCCGTGATCTCATCAACGGGGTATCGAGGACCCGTCATTTCAAGCGTTGGCTGCACGTTCTCCGTGGAAGCCACACTGCTTTTCCGCGCAGAGTCTGGGCCGCGGGTAGCTTCCAATGCAGGCTCTTCATGCCGCTGAGATGGGCCGGTAGCTTGATGGCTCTGTTGTGCATTCACTTGCGTCTGCAGCGCCGCAAGTGCATGTTCTATCTGTGTCATCCGCTCTGTACGCTCTTTTTCTTTTCTGCCGCGTCATCTGTAAGAGTCGCTCCAGTCGGCAAACCCATCCTTCCACGTCATACCCCCTGTGCCTCGTGCATGTCCAGGGTGTTCTTTTTTACCGATGGCGCGTGTGAGCTGGTCATTCTCTCTGTCGGGATGGAAGGTCCTGGCGGATGTTTCCTCGTATGCCGTGATGAGTTCAGCTTCCTCCCACTTAGGCCTCTGAGATATGTAGCCACCTGACCCCGTCCTCTGGTGATATTCCTTCTTCAGGGCATTAAGCGTATTGGTTTCTGACCTCTTTTTAGCTATAGCACTTTTTTTATATGTCTCAAATTCGGGCCAGTGAGGTCTTATCTTCGCATAATATGCGTCTTCGAAATTTGGAGTCTCGCCAGCTTTGACAAATTTGTTCAATTTTGTCTTCCAGTTGCGGAAAGCCTCAACCATCTTCTTTAGAGTCCACTCTTTGACCTTTTTCTTTATAACCGGGTTGTTTTCATCCTCCTCTGGCGGAAGGGTGAAATTTACCAACAACGAATTCCAAAGCGTTTCTTTGGATCTGTCATCGACAAAGGTACCGTCGCCCTTCTTTGGCTTATTCCAATTTTCAATTATGATTGGGATTTGGTCCCTAACAAGAACACCAGCCTGACGTATAAATTTGTCTGCGGCCTTCTTGGGCTCCATCGGCCTGCCATCAACACGGACTGCTTCGATCGTGAACTTTGCACGATCTTTCAACCGCTGGCTCGCGCCTCGCTTGCTCTTTTTCGTAGAAGAAGATGGTTGCTGGCTGGTCGATCCAGAGGGCTAAAAGAAGAAAGAAGCGTTAATTAATACATGTAGAAGAAGATTGTTGGTGGAAGTCAGCTGAGGCTTAATCAATGCATATACCTCGCCGGACTTTGTAACCATTAAATTGTGTTCACCGGAGTCTTCATCTTCTCCATGACTAGTACTTGAGCTGTCGTCGTCATGTCCCTCCAAGTTCAGATATTGTGAGGTGTCCTCATCAATAATGTTCTCCATTATTTCTTCTTCTTCAAGGTTTCTACTAAGTGGATCCATAGTTTCTAAAACAATAATATTATCTAGAGTAAGAGTGTAAACATTCAAGTGGACTTGGATTCATACACAAATATACATATTATTCATACCAAAATACACAAATAAATACACAAATGAGTCAGAGGTCCAATTTGTATACAAGTTTTAATCTATGCATGTAGTACAATTTATCGAGCAAACAAGTTTTAATCAGGATGAGTCAGCAATCACACACGTGGCAGACACGTGGCGCTCACCGGTGGGGTGACGTTGGTCTCGTCGGGCAGCGGTGCTCGTCGGACGGATGCGGCGGTCTCGTCGGGCGGCGGTGCTAGCGGCGGGCTCGTCGGGCGGCGGGCGGCGTCGGCGTTGAGGCGTGGCCTACGAGCTCCGAAGCGGCGGCGGCGAGACGCTCCTGCACGGGGAAGAGAGCGAGATGGTCAGGGCTCCTCGAAATAGGCTTGCGCCCCGCTATATTAATATAGCAATCACAAGATACAACGACAATGTTGGATAAGGACGCCCCGCCGACGCCCTTGCTACCCTATCCACTCCTCCCCCTCCCCAGAGACCTCTCTCTCTTCTCCTTCGCGCGGACCCGAACCCCTAGCCACCCAGGTTCCGTCGATCGCCGCCGTACCGCACCTTCCCGTGCTCGTCCGAGCAGGCGACCGAAACCACCGTGCTCCCCTGCCTCTACTTGTCAAAGGAATCAGCGTGGAGCGCCTGCAATCGGCCGTCCCGATCCGTTCTTCCTCGTCACCGACGCCGTTCGCCATCGCCATTACCTCCGTTCCCAAGCTCCCCCGTCCTTGTCAATGTCACTCACGCGTCAAGGGTGAGCTCACGGTCCTCTAGGACCTCTCCAATCCTCCCATCTCTCTCTGGTTCGAGCTCGCGCCGAGAGCCTCCCATTGCCGCCGTCGGCCGTCGTGCACACGGACGAAGCCCCACCGTGTTCTTGGATCCATGAGGTAGACCTTAGCATCTCGGCGTGGTTCATGGGGTTTGTCCCTCTACTCAACAACCGCCGCCGCCGCGAGCGCCTCTGTCCGCCGCCGCTCTTCCTCTCCCCTCCTTGCTTGTCGCCTGCCGCATCTCCCCTCTTCGCTTCACCGGTTCCCACCTCCGAGCGTCACCCGCACCCTCCCCATCGAACTCCCCTGCATCCACCCCCTCCGCCAGGCCGTCGACCCACCCCGCCAGCTCCCTATAGTTGCCCCGTGCCGGCGAGCCCGCGGCCTCCCTCCGCTCTGGCCGTCCGCCTCGCCTCTGCTTCTGTCTACCTCTCCCGTCGCCACTCGATGAGCTCGCTGGGCCGAGCGCCGCGCCCTTGCCTCGCCCTCCGGCCGCTCGTCCTCAGCGCCCCAACCTCCGCCGCCGGGGCCCTCCCCACACCTCCTTCTGCGACGCCTGGCCGCCACCGGGGCCGACGGCGCCGCCTCCGCACTTCCCCGATGCCAAGCCCGAGCCCGACCACGGCCTCGCCATGCCAACCTTGCGCCCTCGCCAACTGCGAGTCCACGGCTCCGGCCGTGTCGTGCGCCCCCGTCAGTCTTGCCCTCTAGCGCCACCGCCTACGGTCGCCGCTGCGCCCGCGTCGTCTGTCCTCCGTCGGCCTCCTCCCTGGTACCCGCCGCAGCGACCTTCGGCCACCGTCGTGCGGAGACATAGAGGGAGGGGAAGGATGCGGGGAAGAGAGGGTCGGGGGCGGCGGACCTCGAGCTCCGAAGCGGCGGCGGCGAGACGGCGGGTCGGGGGCGGCGGACCTCGAGCTCCGAAGCGGCGGCGGCGAGACGTCGGGTCGGGGGCGGCGAGACGGAGGACCTCGATCGATCTGGCTTGGGGGGAAGAAAGGAAGGGGAAGGGGAAGGTGAAATAAATACACACCCTCCCTTTAACACCGGTTCGTGGCTGGAACCGGTGTTAAAGGGGGGGGGCGTTTCCCGCGCGCATTTATTACCCCCCCCTTTAACACCGGTTCGTGGCAGGAACCGGTGTTAAAGGGGGGAATTCGTTTGCGCGCGCATTTATTACCACCCCCCCTTTAACACCGGTTCCTGCCACGAACCGGTGTTAAAGGGGGGGTGCGCGCGGGAAACGAAATAAATGCCCCGAAATGAAAAAGATATGAATTTTCTAAATTCATATCATATTTTTTGAATTAAAAAAGCCCCTTTAATGCATGAAATAAATGCCCCCCCTTTAAAACCGGTTCCAGAATTAAAAAAGCCCCTTTAATGCATGAAATAAATGCCCCCCCTTTAAAACCGGTTCCAGATAGGAACCGGTTTTAAAGGGGGGGCATTTATTTCATGCATTAAAGGGGCTTTTTTAATTCAAAAAATATGATATGAATTTAGAAAATTCATATCTTTTTCATTTCAACTCAGAAAAATATGAATAATATATCATAATTTTCAGAAAAATAATATCTATCCATTCATGTAAATCATTTTATATTTACTTTACATGAATTTTTTTAAAATAATTAAAACACTTATTTCATGCATTAAAGGGGCTTTTTTAATTCAAAAAATATGATATGAATTTAGAAAATTCATATCTTTTTCATTTCAACTCAGAAAAATATGAATAATATATCATAATTTTCAGAAAAATAATATCTATCCATTCATGTAAATCATTTTATATTAGATCAGATCATATTTTAATGCCGCATCTTTTGTATTAACATTTTTGAATTGATTGGATATTTAAATGTCGCATCTTTTGTATACACTTGAATCTCACCAAGTCTCTCTCAACTTGCATTGTTTTTTGATCAATGTGTTGGTGGTTTTTTGAATTAGCCATTTGGTGGTTGCTTCACAAAACCGTCCGTTTTTATGCTCGGAAAATGGAAAATGCCTTTTTGGAACAATCGGCCGAACTGGAACTGAAAATTAAGATACATAAAAGAACTGAAAATTAAGATACATGGCCAGATTAAGTAACAATCGGCCGAACTTGTTTCGGAATGTTGGAGTGATTCAGTCATGCTCCTGCCTACACCTGTAATACTCGCCACTGTAGTCATCGTACTCGCCGCCGCCGTCATCGCTGTCGTCATCGGGGTCGCCGTAATTGAACCTCTGGAGAGTACGCGTGGGCTGGACTTAAGGGTAGCGCGTGGGCTGGACTTGAGGGTAGCGCAGACGGGGGTTAGAGTCGGCGGCAGTGTCATAGGCCATGACGCTCTGGAGAGTCCGACCGCGCCACCATAGCCGACGGCCGGCCTCGTTGAAGTTAGGAGGAGGTGGGCCGTCCTCCTCGTGCCTGGCGAGCGCCCTCTCATGCCGATCCACGAAGAAGGCTTCCCAAGTAGGGAAATAGTCGGGATGCCATCTGGGATTCCTTCGCTGCTCCGGCGTGAGCTCGAAGTAGTAGTGGTTCGTGATGGCCATCTGGCGCGCCACACCTAGAGGGACAGGAGGAACCGGCACGCCTCCGACGCTCAGCATCCAGCCGACGGGGACACAGTAGCCCGGCGGGCAGGGGTAGTTCGAGGCGCAAAGCGCCTCCGCCTCCCTGGGGGTTAGTGCTACGGTGGAAGCCATGGGAAAGAGTGATGAGGTTGCAGATATGAGTCTAAAGATGTGCAATGACAATGGAGGCCAACCCCCTACATATATATATAGTGAACTAGCGGGAAGAACTGGAGGGAAGAACTGGCGGGAAGAAAAATGGCGGGAAGAAAAATGGCGGGAAGAAAAATGGCGGGAAAAAATGGCGGGATGAACCTTTAGTCCCGGTTGGAGACACCAACCGGGACAAAACACGAGTCAGCACTAATAATAGGGGTGAGTGCATGTCGACATTATGTCGTGTGGCGTGTACCTTGTCCCAGATTGTGCCACCAACCGTGATCCAGCACATAACATCGGTCATTTGGACCGAAAGCCATGAAACCTCGAACATGATAGATCATTTTGTGAAGGTTTTTTCGAAACATGATCAATATACCAAGTCTGGTATTTTTCCTTTCAACTATGTAACAAAATATGACACCACGCGAAGGATTTTCATTGTTCGGATTTTTTTTGAATTTATTATGCCCGTTTTGAATTATCTGAATTTCTAACTATGGTCGAACCGGTGTGCATGAAGATAGGGGATGAGCAACGTTAGAACTTGCATTGGACCTCTGAAGAAACCACATATTGCGAGTCTAAAAATGATTTTTTCAAAAAATCACGGGCGATAGATCATGTACCTGTAGTACAAACCGGACCCACTTCCTGCCGATTCGGCAGACATTTGTCCTTTTTACCCGGGATGGACGAAAAGGTTTGAGATGTACCGGTTGGGAGATAGTACATGTAAGGTGGTCTAGTATTTTAGGAAAATGGGACGGTAGCATTTTGAAACGGCATTTTGCTGGTTACTTCACAAAAAGACCCGTTTTTTGCGCTCAGAAAATGGAAAAGGTCTTTTCCGTGCGACAAAAAGGAAAACTTCCTCCTGCAACATTGTTCTCCATACCAATGTCCACACACATGCATAATATGGGCACAACATCACAAACTATGCCATGATCCAGCACATAACATCGGTCATTTGGAACGAAAGCCATGAAACCTCGAACATGATAGGTCATTTTGTGAAGGTTTTTTCGAAACATGATCAATATACCAAGTCTGGTATTTTTCCTTTCAACTATGTAACAAAATATGACACCACGCGAAGGATTTTCATTGTTCGGATTTTTTTTGAATTTATTATGCCCGTTATGAATTATCTGAATTTCTAACTATGGTCGAACCGATGTGCATGAAGATAGGGGACGAGCATCGTTAGAACTTGCATTGGACCTCTGAAGAAACCACATATTGCGAGTCTAAAAATGATTTTTTCAAAAAATCACGGGCGATAGATCATGTACCTGTAGTACAAACCGGATCCACTTCCTGCCGATTCGGCAGACATTTGTCCTTTTTACCCGGGATGGACGAAAAGGTTTGAGATGTACCGGTTGGGAGATAGTACATGTAAGGTGGTCTAGTATTTTAGGGAAATGGGACGGTAGCATTCTGAAACGGCATTTTGCTGGTTACTTCACAAAAAGACCCGTTTTTTGCGCTCAGAAAATGGAAAAGGTCTTTTCTGTGCGACAAAAAGGAAAACTTCCTCCTGCAACATTGTTCTCCATACCAATGTCCACACACATGCATAATATGGGCACAACATCACAAACTATGCCGTGATCCAGCACATAACATCGGTCATTTGGACCGAAAGCCATGAAACCTCGAACATGATAGGTTATTTTGTGAAGGTTTTGTCAAAACATGATCAATATACCAAGTATGGTATTTTTCCTTTCAACTATGTAACAAAATATGACACCACGCGAAGGATTTTCATTGTTCGGATTTTTTTTGAATTTATTATGCCCGTTTTGAATTATTTGAATTTCTAACTATGGTCGAACCGGTGTGCATGAAGATAGGGGACGAGCATCGTTAGAACTTGCATTGGACCTCTGAAGAAACCACATATTGCGAGTCTAAAAATGATTTTTTCAAAAAATCACGGGCGATATCATGTACCTGTAGTACAAACCGGATCCACTTCCTGCCGATTCGGCAGACATTTGTCCTTTTTACCCTGGATGGACGAAAAGGTTTGGGAGATAGTACATGTAAGGGTTCATCTTTAGTGCCGGTTGGAGAAACCAACCGCGACTGAAGGGATTGCGTCAGAGTGGGGTGAGTGTCGACATTATGTTGTGCGGCTTGTACCTTGTCCCGGATGGTGTCACCAACCGGGACTAAAGATGAACCTTTAGTCCCGGTTGGTGACACCAACCGGGACTAAAGATGAGTCAATACTAATAATAGGGGTGAGTGTCGACATTATGTCGTGAGTGTCGACATTATGCCGAGCTGCTTGTACTATAAATAGGCATCCTTGTGAGTCCAGTCCTCCAGCCAGTTTGAGGCATCTCCAAGATGGTTTTCGAGAGCAGGGAAACCACTGCGGCCAGTTTCAGGGAGATGCCGACGAAGCCCAGTCCTCCGGCATCTCCTAGAAACTGGTCATAGAGGCACTCCCTAATATGTGAAATTAGTTAGCTCCGAGGCGTATTGATCTAGTTAGAGAAGTTACAAGCTGCAAGATGGTTTTCGAGAGCAGGGACACCACTACGGCCAGTTTCAGGGAGATGCCGACGGAGCCCAGTCCTCCGGCATCTCCTAGAAACTGGTCATAGAGGCACTCCCTAATATGTGAAATTAGTTAGCTCTGAGGCGTATTGATCTAGTTCGAGAAGTTACAAGATGCAAGATGGTTTTCGAGAGCAGGGACACCACTGCGGCCAGTTTCAGGGAGATGCCGACGGAGCCCAGTCCTCCGGCATCTCCTAGAAACTGGTCATAGAGGCACTCCCTAATATGTGAAATTAGTTAGCTCCGAGGCGTATTGATCTAGTTAGAGAAGTTACAAGCTGCAAGATGGTTTTCGAGAGCAGGGACAGCACTGCGGTCAAGCAAAAAATAATAGGGAGATGACCATTTATATATATAGTACATCAATGACACATGAAACTATAGTTGCCGACCTCGACCGAGACGGAAAGAGCAACAAGAAAGCTTATTTTGAGCTCTCGGGCATTTCACCGAACACCTCTAGTGCATATGAAAAAAACACAAACTAGCACTCTTCACACCCTCTTGCTAGGCTCCAAAATGTGAAAGAATGGAAGAGTGGGGTGTGTGTGGGCTGGGGTGGTGTCTTATATATCCCCCCCTTTAACACCGGTGTTAAAGGGGGAGGGGGGCTTTCGCGGGTCAAATGACCAATGTTATGACCAATGTTAATACAAAATATGCGGCATTAAAATATGATTTGATCTAATAAAAATCATTTTTTAGATGCTTAATATTTCTTATGTTCAAAGTTTTAGGATTTAACAATTTATTTTTGTTTGAATTGAATAATCAAAATTTATATGTAAGTGCTTTAATTATTTTGAAAATTTTCATGTAAAGTAAATATAAAATGATTTACATGAATGGATAGAAATTATTTTTATGAAAATTATGATATATTATTCATATTTTTCTGAGTTGAAATGAAAAAGATATAAATTTTCTAAATTCATATCATATTTTTTGAATTAAAAATGCCCATTTAATGCATGAAATAAATGCCCCACCTTTAACACCGGTTCCAGACAGGAACCGGTGTTAAAGGGTGGGGCATTTATTTCGTTTCCCGCGCGCACCACCCAACCCCCCTTTAACACCGGTTCCAGCCACGAATCGGTGTTAAAGGGGGGCTCCTTTAATGCCGCAGAGGCCACGCTGGTACGGTCCCCCCTTTAACACCGGTTCGTAGAAGAACCGGTGTTAAAGCCCATTTTCGGGATCAACAAAAGCCCTCGTTTCCACTAGTGTCCCAGAAACAGCCGTCCCGGCGTAAGTTCAGTGAACCTGCTGCATGCACGCCGCGCTAGGTTTTGGGCGGTTTCTGCCGTGTGCGTTTCCTATGCTGCGTGTGGGCCACGGTGGCATGGAAGGATCGAGTGCGTGTGTCCATTTCGCCGGTAATTAACCTAGTCCATTTCGATCTTCGTTCAGGTACAAAGAGGTCGCTGTCGATCTCGGTGCCGGCGACGTACACGACAACCAGGTGGTTTACTCTCTTCTGCGTGAGGTAATAATGATGCACTCGCTCCGATTTTGAACCGGTAATAATGATATACTCGCTCTGATCCAAATTAATGGACTTAGATCTTCTAGATTTGAACGTACTTCCTTCTTCACGATTTGCAGGGCGCTCTACAAAAATCTCACGGACCTAGGCATGTACGTATTGACTGAAAATTAGGCCTATTAGTGAGCGGTTAAGGCAGCGAAACAAACAAAAAGGAATAAAAAGAGAACACAGAAATCATGATCAACTAAGCCCTCTCGAGGGCTTGCTTAAGAATAAGAAAGAAGAATCTTATGGAAATAGCATGGAATAAGGTTTGATCCTATTCATGGGGATTCCGTAAATATCATACATTGGTGGGAGACGGTTCCATCTTCCATGCATAGGAAGTTGGGAGGAAATGTGTCACATTAATTAACAATTAATTCTTATACGCCTAGGAACGTTGTAGTTTTGGAAAAACTCAAATTTGATTAGACGCCCTGCAAACCGTGAAGGAGGTAGTATCTTTCTTAAAACTAGCGGGGTGGCCCTTGTAAATGCGAGGGTGTCATTTAATTGTTCATAAATAAATATATGGTTTCTTGGATGTTCAAGACCAAAGTATGTGTTATGATTTTATAATATAATACATTTTGTGAGGTGATAATTTTAAGTCTTTGTGGTTTAATTTTTATGTATTTAGGTATACTCTTATATACGAAGATCTACTTTTTTTTAACTTGTAATGAAATGATAGGGTACATTGGGTTAACCATCAGACAATTTATTTTTTATGCAATCTAATTTATGTCTTCTTCTAACATGTTATGTTTTTAAATATGTATTTGGTAGATGAAAAAAAATCTAGATTATATATTATTAGCATGGCAACTTCGAGCTATCTTCTCTAAGATTAACTACCGCGCGTGTTGAGTATGTGATGTTCATATATGGACCAAAGGCATGATCGAAAGACTTATACAACATATCTAATAAGGTCTTGGGGTCAGGGTTCACCGTGTAACCCGTGAATATAGTTTAGGTTTCTTCTTTGCTAGTTTGGCGTATATGCCAGGGGCTGAGAGGGTTTTGTATAGCACATGTGCCTTATGAATCTAAGAGAGGGAGTATATATTAGTTATTTGGGAAATTCTTGGCAAAAGAAATTAAAATGCCTTCGTTTGTAATATAGTTTCTTATGTAGTAACCCATGTCGAGGAAATTGAGGACACACATATGAAAGAAGTATGATTACACGATTACTCAAATATATTATAGATAAAGTAACGGCTAGAAGAAGATGAATACTATGCAATAGATATTTAGTTGAAAGCGAAGAACATGAATCTTGAAGGTAATTATGATTCATGCACCTAGACAACAATTAACTTTGCGTGAGCATATTCCGATAAATATAAAGGTACTAAACTTAGTAGGAATGCCAAGTTACATTTATTTTGATTTAACCATATATATTTGAAGTGTGTGTACCTAGAATTCAAAAACTTTAAGTTCTAAGTGACTAAAGCATTCATACGTTACAAAATGACACTTTATACATGGGCACAATCTTAATAGATACAAAATAATATTACCAATATTTTTCATTCAATGTATTAAAAATCATAGATCCTCTATTAAATTATATATGATTATGGTGCTTTCTACCTATATAAATAACCTATAGAATAAATGAACTTGACATCTTTAAGACTTACTTTAGTTAAGAATAGGGACATAGTAGTAAGGCTAGTCATAGTGGGAGTAACTTAGCTAGTAACATATATGTACATGCAATGCCAACTAAGAAAATTGGTGACATGACATGATAATTAATGAAGAAAGAGAGGAAGGTGGTAACTTAGCTATATTTACCATAACATCACACATATCAAGACAATATGAGTCTATAACCTAATTTATTAGACCTTGCATGACACCATATACATGTTACTACTCACTATGAAGATAGTAATATGAACTAGTAACATATGCAAATTACTAGTATAAGTTACTTGGTACTATTACCAGCCTAAGAAGGTACTACAAAAATTTAAAGGAGTCACAAACCTCACCACGCCAATGGTGGCTTCCAAATTTGCCCTTAACTACCACTTCTTATGTTCCTGCGTGCAGAACATGCCCCATAGAGACAATACATTGGAACTCTTAAAAACCTTCTAGAAATAGTAACATTGGTCTAAAAATAATTGAGTATATAGACACAACATCCACCTAGAATTCACAAATTCTAAAAGGTTTGACTGTTTCTCCATACCGTAATGATAATAGTGATGCAATATTATTTTTTACAAAACAAGAAACCCAAGGCAGCCTAAGATATTACATTTTCACCAAGGATTCACAAATTCTACGGGTTGAATGGTTCTCCATACCCAAAAGATAACAATGATGAAATGTTAATTTTTCCAAAACATGAAACCCAAGGCAGCCTAAACTATTGCATTCATATGTTTCAAAATGGAATTTTATACGTGGGCACGATCATAACAGATAGAAAATTTGTTTTACAATTATTTTATTGAATATATATTTTTAAATTCATGTGATGATTATAAGATATATTAGTATGTTTCATCTTTCCTATATAAACAACTTAGTGAATACTATTAAGTGATAATATGTAAATATTAACTTAATATATTTGGTAAAACTCACCCTTATCCCGTGACTCACACTCTATTGCACTCTAAAATAACTTCCAGAAGTCGTAAAAATAGTCAACTATAATTGAGTACATAGACACAACATCCTGTTGGAGATATGCCCTAGAGGCAATAATAAATGTAGTTATTATTATATCTTTGTGTTTATGATAAATGTTTACATTCATGCTATAATAGTATTAACAAGGAAACATTGATACTTGTGTGATTGGTAAACTTAATTTGAAGTTCCTAGTATAGCCTCTATACTTCACTAGCTTGTTGGTTGATTAATGATTGTGGTTTCCCTATCATGAACATTGAGATGTTATCAACAACAAGATCATATCGTTAGGAGAATGATATGGTGGACACACTCCTATAGATAAGCGTAGCATAAAGATCAAGTCATTTCAATAGTTCAATTGCTATATGCTTTCTGATACATAGTAACCTAATTCCTTCGACCATGAGATCATGCATATCACCTTTACCGGATGGATGCTTTGATGACATCAAACACCACACCGTAACTGGGTGGTTATAAAGGTGGCATTGAGTGTTCAGAAAGTATTGGTTGAGACACATGGATCAAGAGTGGGATTTGTCCATCCATATGACGGATAGATATACTCTGGGCCCTCTCGGTGGAATGTCATCCAATTAGCTTGCAAGCATGTGACTGGCTCACAAGGGATCACATATCACGGGAACGAGAAAAGAGTACTTATCGATAACGAGGTTGAACTAGGTATGCAGAGATACCGACGATCATAACCTCGGATAAGTAAACTATCGTGAGACAAAAGGAAATTGGTATCGTATGTAAGTGGTTCATTCGATCGCAAAGTAATCGTAGAAATATGTGGGAACCATATGAATTTCCAGATTCCTCTATTGGTTATTGTTCGGAGAAGTGTCTCGATCATGTCCGCATAATTCACGAACCGTAGGGAGACACACTTAAGGATTCGACGTTGTTTGAGTAGTTATGGTATTATGAGAAAGAGACCGAATGTTGTTCGGAGTCTCGGATGGGATCCGGGATATCACGAGGTGATCCGGAATGGTCCGGAGAATAAGATTCATATAAGGAAAGTCTCGTTTCGGAGTTCGGGAATGATTCCGGTGTTTTCATCGGGAATGTTCTAGAAGGTTCCGGATTGTCCGGCACTCCGGGGGGGGGGGGGGGGGGAGGGGTACATGAATGTGTCATTACATATTGGAATGATTGTATCATATACTAAGTGTTCTTGCTGTCCCAAATAAAGGATTAAATTGAATCCTAAAACAGAAAAGTCAAATGTCCAGTTTGAAAGTCAAACGGCTAAAACAAGAAACTGTGGAAAACAAGCAAGAGGAGGCCAAAACCGAGTTGGGGAGGGAATCCCTCCTCCAACCGGCGGCGCCTCCACCAGGCCGAGTTGGGGAGGGACTCCCCTCCCTCCCCTGGCGCGCCAGCCCCCTCCCACCTATAAAAGGAGGGGCAGGGCCTCCTCCTCTAGACACACAAGTTCCTATCCTCTAATCCCCGGTTTAGAGCCGTTTTGGTTTAGAGCTTCTAATTGCCCTAGCCTTCGGTTTAGAGCCTTCTAATTGGTGTGTCTAATCCCTAGACCACTAATAGTACTCTCTCATACTCCACCATACTCGCTCTGGCTTAAGGCGAAGCCCTGCGGGATGTCCCCTCAACTTCCGGTACCACGCCGTTGTGCTGCCGGAATCGCGAGGAGAGTGCTACAACCTCCGCTGCCTGCTGAAACAAGGGAGAGGAAGGTCTTCGTCGAGTACCGAACGTGTGACCGACTGCGGGAGCGCTGCCGGAACGTAGCGCCGGAAGGATCGTCTACACGATCTTGAGATCGGGAAGAGTACGACTACATCACCCACGAGAATCCGCTCTCGTTAAACACTTTGGAATCTTCGAGGGTAAGTTATTCCATCGACTCGTTGCTACAATCTAGTAGATAGATCTTGGCTTGTTTGTTTGTATGCGATAGAAAATTTTGTTTTCCATGCTACGAACCCCTACACATCCATATACAACTATCATTTACAAAAATTATGAATTCATAATTTGAGACGCAACTTGAGGATAATAGGATAAATCACATAATGAATATTAGTTAATTCAAAATTGTTATGATTAAAAGTCTGATGATAAATAGAGTGTGAGTCGTGAAATTTTCTTAGTTTGTAATGAATTCTGTGTCACTCTAAATTTTTAAAAATATATTTTGATAAGAATATTATTAAGGAAAAAAGGTAACAATGTCTAACTTGCTACAAATATAGCAATACAACAATATTGATAAAATATTTGATGAGCATTTTGCATGGTCACATAGTGTAGGAACTTGATCATGGTTTTGAGTTTTAACTATAGACCACCACGAACAGGCATGAGTGCGTGTGCAACTGCATACCTGCTTGCTAGATTTTAGTTTTTCCGAAGTATGTTTCGTGCAAAAAAAACTCAATGTCATGAATAATGATAGAACCGAGGAGCAGTTACAAGAAACCTGGCCGCGTATCCGGTGATGGCCTAAGATAGCATAAATAGCCGAAGCAATATACACCCGATTAAAGATGTAGTAAGGTTCAGATCGGCCAATGTGGTCATCTCGATCAAGGCTGCAAGCTTGCTAGGTAGTCATGTGGCCATCGATCAATTTAGAAAAAAGTAGTGTTGATTACCTTTGAGTAGGTGTGCATCTCAACATCAAAGGCTGCACCGGCACAGATTCTCCTTATCCGTATTTTGATTGTGAGCAAATATCGAGGATAAAAATAAAGATTATTAGCAGTTTAACAGCCAATTGGGAAAAACTTGGAAAGGCCGAGCGGCGGCAAGGTCCGAGGATTTTTGGGAGGTTTGACTGTAAGCAGATACCAGGGATGAAGATAAGCATCCGACCAGGTAAATTGGAAAAGGGCCGATCTGCAGCAAGATTGCTACTGGTGTTGTACTGTACCATGTCGCTGGACGCTGGGACTCTTGGAACGGCGGTCGGACTGCGCTTTCTTGGAAACTTCCTTCCCGTTGCAGATGCGATGGCTCAAGGCCATGGCCATGGCCATGGCGGCAGATAATTAGAGGTAGTTCGATTGCATCAGGTATGAACGTTTTCTTAAGCTAAGACATGTTCCGTGGAGGCCATGGCGGCAGAGGTTCTAGGGCATTAGGTATGTATATGTACGTTTTCTTAGTCTAAGATAGATGTCACGTGAGAAACTTCTAATGGGTACCAACCACTTTTACATAACCCTTTTTATCTTCAAATCATAACCATAAATTGTGGATCTATCGGTCAATATAATTTTGATGATGTGAATCAACCGGATGCCTCGAAAAACATTCTTAGTATATACTAATAGATATGAGTGTATCTAGCAACGCGTAACCCCACCTCATCTTCCTGGACCAAGCTCTTTATTATTCAGGCAGCTTTGTAGGGCTTAATGCGTTGCTAGATTAGCAGTATTAGATGACCCATTATGGGGCCACTTGATCTACTAGTCCTAAACAATGAATCAATGTAGCTACTTGTTCTTCGAGCTAGAAAGGCAAGTAGAGGCAGCATCATTTGTGGCCACTTGCATGCTCTTCATACGGAGCATCATCTTCTTGGAACATGACTACATTGGCTATTTCCTGGTGAGATGAATCCATGGATACTTTGCCTAAGGAATCATCATCTGGCTTCCTTTGTCCGTTTTAGTGTAAGAGACATATCTATCTGTAAAATTTAAAGTATTTTATGCAAAGTATGTACTCTCTTTGTCCATGAATAGATATCTTAGGTTTTATAAATTTTGGATGAATCTATATACTAAATATGATTTTTTTTAGAAAAAAGAGGCCCACTCAAAATTGCACTTTTTATGTTCAGATCTAAAAATTTCTCTTTTTGCTGATGTCAGAATAACTTTTTTACATGTTTTATTGCACACCCTTATTATAAATCATTATCTATATCAGATATTTTTGAAGGTTTTTTTTAGACTCAATGAATATACCAAATATGGTATTTTCCATGCAACTATGTCATATAATATGACACCACGCGAAGGTTTTGCATTGTTTCGATCGTTTTTAAATTTTTTATGTCCATTTCAAACTATCGTCAAACTTTCTAAATCGAGGGGCATGAAGATTCTTAACTCGAGGCTGAGCCTCACTAAAATTGCATTAGATCTCTGATGAAATAGCATATTGTGAACCTAAAAATGATTTTTGCAAAAAATCATGAGCAACATATCATGTACCTGTAGTTTAAATCTAACTCATTTTCTACCGATTCGGCAGGAATTTGTCTTTTTCACGAGGGATGGACGAAAAGGTTTGAGATACTCAGGTTGGGAAATTGTCCATTTAATATGGTCTAGTATTTTTCAAAAATGTGGTATTATCATTTTGAAACTTTCATTTTGTTGCTTCACAAAATCACCCTGTTTTTGCACTCGGAAAATGAAAAATAGCTTTTCGGTGCCACAAAAAGGAAAACTTCCTCCTGCAACAATGTTCAGTATCCCATGATACACATGCGTGCACAATATGGACACATTATCACAAACTATACCGCGATTCTGGCAATAACATTGGTCATTTGACCTGAAATCCAGAAAACCCCGATTAAGATAGGTCATTTTGTGAAGGTTTTTTTGAAAATCAATGAATATACCAAGTCTGGTATTTTTTCATGCAACTATGTCATATAATATGACACCACGCGAAGGTTTTGCATTGTTTCGATTATTTTTTAATTTTTTATGTCCATTTTAAACTATTGTTAAACTTTTTAAATTGAGTGGCATGAAGATTCTTAGCTCGAGGCTGAGCTTCACTAAACTTGCATCAGATCTCTGATAAAATAGCATATTGTGAACGTAAAAATAATTTTTCAAAAAATCATAGGCATCATATCATGTACCTGTTGTTCAAATCTAACTCATTTTCTACCGATTCGGCTTGAATTTATCTTTTTCACCCGACGTTGTTCTTCGGTCAATATAATCTTAGGTGCGCTTTTGGCCGTCGTGGTCGTCAACGCGTCCGCGTGGTGCACACACGGCCGGCCAGGATCAACCGATCGAAAACGACGCCGCCACCGATGTTCAATGCACCCGGCCGCGCGCTGCACCTTTTCGACGGTACTCGCTCCTTGACGTGTGCGTTTCTAGCCAGTTTCGGATAGACCTAGTCGTCTTTCTACCTCTATCTTCTCCTCCCATTGATCGAGGTCGTTATCGATGCCTGCTGCGTACTAGACAGGTCCTCCACTGGAACACTTGGTGGTGGCTTTTTCTCAAAACAAAGTCTCAATTGCTCGAGCACTTATTACTACTCCTACCATATACTAGTACTGTATAAACTAGTGAATCCGTGCGTGACTTTGTATGCGCGGTTCTGTAGCTATGCGTACGTAGGTACTTGTTGGAACCGTAGACTATGAACTTTGCCAGAAATGCTAGAGTGCGGGGTGCAACAAAAGACCACCAAAACTCCAACTTCCAAAATAATTATGCATATACCGGTATACTTCAACCTGTGCGTACACAGAAAAGAGAGGTGGGGCAGATCTGATCTGTCCTGTACGTGACCCCTCCTCCTCCCACACCCGCGCGGCGGCGCCGCTCCCCGCCGGGTGGCCTCCCCTTCCCATCGAGCCCTCTCTCCCGTGGTATCTCCTCCTCGCCGTCGCCGCCCGGATCGTCTCCAGGCAAAGACCTGGTGGCGTGGCGGCAGCGGCGTCCCTGATCGCGATCTGGCGGGAAGGCAGCGGCGTCCGTCCCGGCTGGTTTGGCGATGGTGTTGCGGCGAGCGGCGGCCGGTGATTCTCGGCCCAGATGACAGCAGGCGGCGACGGGGATCTGGGCCTAGCCGCGATCTGTCCCGTACGTTGGCCTCGACGCCGTCGTCTAGGCGACCCAGGCCTTGTCCGTGACACTAGGGCGCTTGGGGCATCTGCCCCGGCATGGTAGTGGTGGCCTCCTTCTCCGTCGGAATGGTCGGCCGGGTGGTCTTATCGTCTTGTGGCGGATCCTGCTAGTTTCCGGCGGATGGCGTGGGGGCTGCTGGCTCGGTTTCAATAAAGGAGGTGGTCCTGAATCCCTCTCAAGCCAAGACGATGATCTACCGAATGTTGGTCTCCATTGATCTGTTTTCTGTGTCGTGTTCCGGAAGGCTCCGCCGGCGAACTCCATAAGTGCTATCATGCCGTGAGTTTGCTGGAAAGATTGAATTCGGTCGTACGCACCCATGTTTTACCCTGACCGTTTGGTTTCAGAGGGTGTGCTTCGAAGCTTTGTTGGTTGTTATTATCATGGGGCATGTTCTCATTCCATGTTGTACGGAGAAAGTCATGGAGACCGAGATCCGAGGACGGACAATGGTGGTTCCTGGGTGGTGATGAGGAATTGGCTAGGTGACTTGTGAATTGGAGCAGTGACATGCAAGTGGGGGTGACTGCATAAGAGAGGTTCATGGTCCTAGCTCTCAGGGTGAAAACCCAGGGTCTGGTCTTAATTGGTCTTGCCTTGAGAGCGCGGACTTTCTTCAGGGTGAAAACAGATCTTTGATCGGGCGATGACGGTGTTTATGCACTGTTCCCTTCTTAGAGGCGACGTTTTTGGAGAAGCTGAACTTCTGGTGTTGTCTTGGTGGTGGTAGTACTGCTGTTTCAATGAATAAGTCACTGTAGCGGAACTTTTCCTTTTTTTGTAATTCTTTTTTTTTTGGCTGTGTGCATCTGTGTGACCGCTAGGACAATGCGTTGTTGCAGAGGCTGAGTGTAATTGGTATCATCTGATATTAATATATACTCCTTTCTAAAAAAAAAAAGAGAGGAAAAGAACCAGTGAACATGCGTCGTTCCGATCTAATGCATGCACCTCCAAAGTCCAAACAACCACTCCAAGACCTGATGAGCAACTTTCAAATCTAGTTTGGGTTTGTCGTTGAAACGAGCAGCTTTAATTTGGACCAGAACTGGCCATCGAAATTAAAGGTCCATGGTGTTGCCAACAAAGGTAAAATGAGCTAGCTTGGTTCCAATACATCTCTATGGAGTTGCCACCTACTTGAACTTACACATTAAAAAAAGTTTAGATGCATTTGTTTTAC
Source organism: Avena atlantica (assembly GCA_910589765.1). NCBI lineage: Eukaryota > Viridiplantae > Streptophyta > Magnoliopsida > Poales > Poaceae > Avena > Avena atlantica. Next base: position 509,388,898 of record OU342739.1, on the reverse strand, counting down.
AGAAGCTAAAACACACTGGTAGAAAACGCCCTATAGGTCCCGGTTGGTAAGGGGCATTAGTCCCGGTTGCCCAACCGGGACGGGGCAATCGGGACTAAAGCTCTAACCTTTAGTCCCGGTTGCCCACCAACCGGGACAAATGGGGGCACACGTGGCGGCATCGGAGCGCGAGGGGGGGGGGTGGAGCATTAGTCCCGGTTCGTAACACGAACCGGGACTAATAACCTGATGCCGCGGCAGAGATTTGGCCCATTTCTCTGCCGCGGCAGAGAATTCATTTTGGCACATTTTGTTGCCGCGGCAGCATTTTCGCCACTTTTTGTGCCGTGGCAGAGAATTCATTTAGGTTGTTTTATTGTTTATTTAGTGTTTTGCACTTATCAATGAAGGAACCTTATATTACACAAGATCATCATGACAACATTTTACATTCAATACACGGATCGAGTTCATGCACTACATACAAAAGTTGCTATTCGATGCTACCGGCCAATTTCTTGAAAGTTGTTATTTTTACAATTCCTATTGTCTATACACAGCCGAGTAGTATTCCCCTTATTTGTTTAGGACTTCTGCATCCAAGAATCCCGCCAATTCCTCCTGTATTGCTCGTATGCGATCCTTTGGCAGAAGACCGTCCCGTAGACGTTCGATCTGATTTAAAAAAGGAGTCAACCTATATGAATATGAAACTAAACACAATTTGATTGTAATTAAAAACTATAGAAATTGTTTACGTACGTGGAGTTGCTCTAAATTTCTGCCCTTCTCATCGCACGTCTGCCGGATGAACTCGCATACATAGTATCCACATAGATTGTTACCTGGTCCCTGCGCCAGGCACTTTACGACAACAGAGTTCAATCAAAATAATAATCAAGCATGATAATAACTGTATCAAAACAAGAATCAAAGAGATGCGCGGATATAGCTAGTGGTGCTTACATCTAGTGGTTGAAATGTAAGCTCCTCTTTCCAAACACCCCTAGCCTTCTTGGTGAACCGTTTCCAAGCGCTGTCCGGCGTAGAAAACGAATAAAATAAGTTATTAAGTACTTGATATCATAAAATTCACGAACGTTGCCGATATAGTGTCGTAATGATTAGAATTACCGCTGGAGAAGTATCTGCATGTTCTTCCACGTCTCAAGGGGTTTATGTTTCGAGTCCATGACTAGTACACGCCCTTTGTCAAGTTGAATGATTAACAGAATATAGTGGTATCTGCGAATGCAGAACTAATCAATTATATACTTAACATCGAGTAAGCGAAATAGAAAGAGTATACAAGACAATAACACTCACTGGAAGTTGTAAGGAAATAGTATTTCCCTTTTGGTTTCTTGAAACCTTAACGCGTGTACTATATTATCCTCCGTATCCTGGGGGCTTATTTTGAGATTAGCTTCATGAACCCAATATGGGTCAATGAAGCCAATGTCATAGATTTGTCCTCTGCTGCATTCGAGAATCTTCATTCTGCATATTAAAGTATGATTATATACATGCAATAAACAAAATAATATAGATGGAGACTAAATTAATTACAGAATTAGTACTTACAGACAATAGGCACTCATGATCGATTTGTCCAAGGCTTCTTGATTGAATAATTGAAATAGTTCATCAAATTCAATGGATATCATGTCATCCTTATCTTTCCCATGATGCTTTTTTGTAACCCTCAGCACTATCCAGTTAGCCCCGGCCCTTGTGGCATGCATGTACCAGTTATGCAATCTTCGCATTTTTGTTGGAAGATTGTTTACCTCCTCAGGTTTGACGAGAGGTTTTCCGTACTGGTATTGGTATGCTACTTCACTCACGGGGAAGAACTCTAACTGGGATAAGTACTGGGCAATACTCATACCTTGAGCAGCGGCAGCTTCTCCGTATTGTGCAACTACCTCTGGATCATACTGCTCTTCGGCCCCATATTTGCTCGACCCCACATTGGTTTGAGAAATCACCTTGAGAGGGGCGCAAGTCTGTTTTGCTTGTTCTCCGAGCTGGGCAACAGATTTCCCGCTTGCATCAGTACTGCTCTTCGAGGCTTTTTGTGCTGCATGTGACTTGAGAATAGAACGCTCATAGTCTGATGACAGCTTTGGCTCGGGTTGATGAAGAGTCTTTAGCATTTTCAACACTTTGGCTTTTTCTTCTTTGGTGCTGGGGAACTCTGGCTCTTTCGGCCGCCTCAGCTTAGCGAAAAACGCTGTCGTTTCCGCATCAACGATCGCCGCAGTCTCCTCTTCAGTACAGTCATAAGCTCTCTTAGGAGGAACCGTTGGTACTTTTGGAAGAGGCTCTTGTTTACGTTTCGGTGATCGCTTACGACGCACAGTAGCAGTACGCTTACGCTTTTTATCCTGAGGCGCCGGCGATGGCTCCCGCGGCGATGGCTGCACCGGAGATTGGTGAGGCGACGGAGCCGGGTGAGGCGACGAAGACGGCTGCCGCGGCGGCGACGACCTCGCTGGAGACGGGTGAGGCGGCGGCGAAGATGGCCTTGGCGTGTGATTTCGAAGCACGATACAATCCTTCGGCCATAGAATGGTGACGTTTTTTGCGTCACCCAGCACAGTCACATCCCCTTCACCAGCAGGGTAGTGAAGATCCAAAACCTCAAAGGTGGGCATGATTTCATCCACGCCGACAACAGCGTAGCCCTCTGGAACCGGACGACTGTGGTAAGTTGGTGTGGGTCCAATTGGTAAGGCATAGCCGACCGCCACCTTCATTGATATGTTCACAACTTTGACATGTAGCTCGCAGTGTGTCATCTCTGTGATATCATCCACTGGGTAGCCAACAGGAGCCATCGTCGGTTCATCATCGGCATCGCCATTGTCATCACCCGGGACCTCGGTGGAAGCCACACTGCTTTTTCGATTATTCGATAGGCCGGTAGCATCGAATGCAGTGTGCTGCTGAGATGGGCCGGTAGTACTTTGCTCTTTAAGTGAGTTAATTTCATCTTGTTGTTGCTTTAATCGTTCTTCAATTAAACGCATTCGCTCTTTCTGACTTTCTGCTTCAACTGCCGCCCTGTCCTTACTCCTCTGACGGCTTCTATCAGGATATTTCTTCCTCTCTTCGGGAAACCCAGTCCTCCATGATTGAGAGCCTATTGTGCCTCGTGTTCGTCCATCATGTTCCTTATTTCCAAGGGCGAGTGTGAGCTCATCATTCTCTCTATCGGGAATGAAGTCCCCATCTTTAACAGCCTTTACTGCTTTTCTCATCCTCTCGATTGGCAAGGGGTCTTCTTTATGTCGTATGTTATATATACACCTCCCTTCCGAGTCCAACGTGCCCCCATGCCCGTAAAACCAATTCCTTGCACGTTCTACCCAATCGTCTGTCTCTGGGGTGATATTTTTATCACGCAGTTCCTGCTCAAGTTTCTCCCACTTAGGAATGCCAACCTTGTAGCCACCTTGCCCCATAGTATGGTGATACTTCTTAGCAGCATTCAGCTTATTCGTTTCAGACATTTTCTTAGCTTTTTCTGATTTCTTGTATTCCACAAACTCATCCCAGAATGGTTTTATCTTCTCAAACTGAATATTCTTGAAATCGGGAGTCTTCTTTTTCACGACATAGTCAAGGTGCAATCTTTTCTTCCAGTTGGTGAAACACTGGGCCATCTTCTTCAAAGCCCACTCCCTGACCTTAGCCTCCATGGCTCTCCCATGTTGTAAGGCGTCCTCAACTGGATCCTCCGCATTTGGATCCAGCTCTATCTTCGGTAGTTTGAAATTAACCATGAGCCTCTTCCACAGTAAATCTTTGGCGTGGTTAGGGACAAATAAACATGTTCCCTCTTCATCCGCTTTAGCAGGCCTATTCCAATTTCTAATGGTGATCGGGATTAAGTCCCTAACGATTACTCCGCATTGTGCCACAAATTTGGTTGCGACAACTTCGGGAGCTGTCGGTCTGCCGTCTTCAGCGACATCTTCGATCCTAAACCTCTCATGGTCTTGCAACTTTTTGGTTGGGCCTCGTCTGCTCTTTTCAGTAGATTCCTTCGATCCGGAGGGCTAAAAGAAGAAAGATCGTCATTACTATTTCTATATAGATAGCAGATGATTAATTAATGAATTGATTTATATTACATGCACCTCGCCGGAGCGGTCGTCTTCTCGATTACACAAGGCATCGCCTTCTCCCTCGCGGAAGGCAACACCTTCAACCTCAAACAAGTTGTCTACTCCGGTAAAAAGAGGATCACCCTCACCGGAGTTGTTCAGAAACGTTGATACGTCTAAATTATCTTCCCCATGGATCACACCTTGGATCAACTCTTCCTTTTCTTCGTCTCTGACGTGTGGGTCCATATTTTCTGCATAGGTGAAAAAACGAATAAGTCAAAGCGGCTAAAGGAGAAAGTTAAGTACGGTGTTGAGAGATATAAACCTTAATTCAGAGAAACCCTAATATATACATACACAATAATAAAAATGAAGAGAAAGGGAAACCGTGTAGTAGATAGGCACATCGTCGAACCCACATGCACCTAAGTTGCTTGAAAATGTGAATCGGGTCTGGGGCTACCCACAGTGACTGACCAGTGGGGCCGAAGACCAATAATACCAAACTAATTAATAAACCTAATAATACCTAACTAATAATAAACCTAATAATCCAAACACCAAAAAGAAAGGGAAACAATCAACACATGGCATCGATGCAATGCTCAAGCAAGTATGATGATATGACAAGTTAATTTGCATTGGAATGTAACCCTAAGAAATGCTCGACGATTTAATCGGGGTTCCGAGGGGTGAAAACCCTAACTCGGAGAAACTCCGAAACACATGAGAGGGGTGGATTTGTTCTTCTAATTAAACTTGTAATTTAAGTTGTTGAACAATGCATGATTATAGCTTAGATAGATAGGTTTCATTTTTCTGAACATTTTGATATATTATTCATATTTTTATGACTTATAGATTAAAAGTTATTGAATTTATAAGATTATAATTATTTCTGAAATTATTAAAAGCTGGTTAAACTTTTTACACCGCAGGCAAACCTACCCACAGTGACTGACAGAGGGGCCCGGAGCCACCTCAACAGCCACACAAGCAAAAGTGGTTCAGGGGGGCATTTTTCACTCGGGCTGGGGCTAGCGAGAGACGCTGACATGTGGGCCAGAGGCCACATAGGAAAGCCAAAGTGGCTCCCTGGCTGGGTCGCGCTGATGCACGGGTGACGTCACGCTGGCGGTGGCTTGCAGGACGGTGATCGGGAACGGCGTTAGGGGGCGATCTAGGGCGCGTGCGTGCGCGCGTTAGAGAGAGGAGGTTGAGGCGAGCCAAAGAGTAGCGGCGCCGCCTCCAAAAGGTCACCGTAGAGAGAGCACGGCGACGGTGAGCGGCGGTGGTGGCAGGTGGTCGACGGGGAGGATGAACCAGAGCGAGAGGGGGCGAGAGAGAGGGTCCACGAGGACCAGCAGCATACCAGGTGTGCGGTGGTGGTGTCGGGGAGGCGAGGCGAGGTCGGGAGCCGACGAATCGACGGCGGCGATCGTCGGGCTCGAGGGTCGTTGGCGACGATTGGGAGCGAGCGGGGCCGATTCCTTCAGGGAGAAGCCTCGGGGCGACGAGGCGAAGCTTCCTGCACGCTTGGCTGGGCGAGGGGCGGCCGGTAGGGCGTGCACGGAGGCGGGGCAGCCTGACGACGTCGTGCGCGAGAAGAGAAGAGGAGGGGAGATGAGGAAGAAGAAGAGGAGGGGCACCCAGTTATAACCAAAGGACCTTTAGTCCCGGTTGGTGGCTTCAACCGGGACTAAAGGGTTATACGTCCCGGTTGGATCCACCAACCGGGACCTATACTCCAATATTTTCAGCAGACCAAGGGTTGGTGCGCAGGGGCTCTTTAGTCCCGGTTGGTGGCTCCAACCGGGACATATTCCCCTGTTTTTAAAAAATTTCAGGTATTTTTTCTCTGTTCCCGCCTTATTTTTTATTTTGGGGTTTAAATTTGTATTGTTTTTTAAATGATAAGTAATTTGGAATTTAAAAAAACTTTAAACATAAAAAGTGTTTGGATTTGAATAAATAATTCAAAACCATTTTCTGTTTTAAAAAATAATTAATGTAACCATTTAAAATATGAACCATTTACAATTAAAAATGAATTAACTTATATTTTTTTAATATCAATTTGGATTTAGAAAAACTTTAAACATAAGAAGTGTATGGATTTGAATAAATAATTCAAAAACATTTTCTATTTTTAAAAAATAATTAATGTAACCTTTTAAAATGAATTAACTTATATTTTTGAATATTAATTTGGAATTTAGAAAAAATTTAAACATAAAAAGTGTTTGGATTTAAATAAATAATTGAAAAACATTTTCTGTTTTAAAAAATAATTAATGTAACCATTTAAAATATGAACCATTTACAATTAAAAATGAATTAACTTATATTTTTTTAATATCAATTTGGAATTTAGAAAAACTTTAAACATAAGAAGTGTATGGATTTGAATAAATAATTCAAAAACATATTCTATTTTTAAAAAATAATTAATGTAACCTTTTAAAATGAATTAACTTATATATTTGAATATTAATTTGGAATTTAGAAAAAATTTAAACATAAAAAGTGTTTGGATTTAAATAAATAATTCAAAAAAAAATTCTGTTTAAAAAAATAATTAATGTAACCATTTAAAATATGAACCATTTACAATTAAAAATGAATTAACTTATATTTTTTTAATATCAATTTGGAATTTAGAAAAACTTTAAACATAAGAAGTGTATGGATTTGAATAAATAATTCAAAAACATATTCTATTTTTAAAAAATAATTAATGTAACCTTTTAAAATGAATTAACTTATATTTTGAATATTAATTTGGAATTTAGAAAAAATTTAAACATAAAAAGTGTTTGGATTTAAATAAATAATTCAAAAACATTTTCTGTTTTAAAAAATAATTAATGTAACCATTTAAAATATGAACCATTTACAATTAAAAATGAATTAACTTATATTTTTTTAATATCAATTTGGAATTTAGAAAAACTATGCATAATATGGGCACAACATCACAAACTATGTCGTGATTCAGCACATAACATCGGTCATTTGGACCGAAAGCCATGAAACCTCGAACATGATAGGTCATTTTGTGAAGGTTTTTTCGAAACATGATCAATATACCAAGTTTGGTATTTTTTCCTTTCAACTATGTAACATAATATGACACCACGCGAAGGATTTTCATTGTTCGGATTTTTTTTTAATTTATTATGCCCGTTTTGAATTATCTGAATTTCTAACTATGGTCGAACCGGTGTGCATGAAGATAGGGGACGGGCATCGTTAGAACTTGCATTGGATCTCTGAAGAAACCACATATTGCGAGTCTAAAAATGATTTTTTCAAAAAATCACGGGCGATAGATCATGTACCTGTAGTACAAACCGGACCCACTTCCTGCCGATTCGGCAGACATTTGTCCTTTTTACCCGGGATGGACGAAAAGGTTTGAGATGTACCGGTTGGGATATAGTCCATGTAAGGTGGTCTAGTATTTTAGGAAAATAGGACGGTAGCATTCTGAAACGGCATTTTGGTGGTTACTTCACAAAACGACCCGTTTTTTGCGCTCGGAAAATGGAAAAGGGATTTTCCGTGCGACAAAAAGGAAAACTTCCTCCTGCAACATTGTTCTCCATACCAATGTCCACACACATGCATAATATGGGCACAACATCACAAACTATGCCGTGATTCAGCACATAACATCGGTCATTTGGACCGAAAGCCATGAAACCTCGAACATGATAGGTCATTTGGTGAAGGTTTTTTCGAAACATGATCAATATACCAAGTCTGGTATTTTTCCTTTCAACTATGTAACATAATATGACACCACGCGAAGGATTTTCATTGTTCGGATTTTTTTTGAATTTATTATGCCCGTTTTGAATTATCTGAATTTCTAACTATGGTCGAACCGGTGTGCATGAAGATAGGGGACGGGCATCGTTAAACTTGCATTGGATCTCTGAAGAAACCACATATTGTGAGTCTAAAAATGATTTTTTCAAAAAATCACGGGCGATAGATCATGTACCTGTAGTACAAACCGGACCCACTTCCTGCCGATTCGGCAGACATTTGTCCTTTTTACCCGGGATGGACGAAAAGGTTTGAGATGTACCGGTTGGGATATAGTCCATGTAAGGTGGTCTAGTATTTTAGGAAAATAGGACGGTAGCATTCTGAAACGGCATTTTGGTAGTTACTTCACAAAACGACCCGTTTTTTGCGCTCGGAAAATGGAAAAGGGATTTTCCGTGCGACAAAAAGGAAAACTTCCTCCTGCAACATTGTTCTCCATACCAATGTCCACACACATGCATAATATGGGCACAACATCACAAACTATGCCGTGATTCAGCACATAACATCGGTCATTTGGACCGAAAGCCATGAAACCTCGAACATGATAGGTCATTTTGTGAAGGTTTTTTCGAAACATGATCAATATACCAAGTCTGGTATTTTTCCTTTCAACTATGTAACATAATATGACACCACGCGAAGGATTTTCATTGTTCGGATTTTTTTTGAATTTATTATGCCCGTTTTGAATTATCTGAATTTCTAACTATGGTCGAACCGGTGTGCATGAAGATAGGGGACGGGCATCGTTAGAACTTGCATTGGATCTCTGAAGAAACCACATATTGCGAGTCTAAAAATGATTTTTTCAAAAAATCACGGGCGATAGATCATGTACCTGTAGTACAAACCGGACCCACTTCCTGCCGATTCGGCAGACATTTGTCCTTTTTACCCGGGATGGACGAAAAGGTTTGAGATGTACCGGTTGGGATATAGTCCATGTAAGGTGGTCTAGTATTTTAGGAAAATAGGACGGTAGCATTCTGAAACGTCATTTTGGTGGTTACTTCACAAAACGACCCGTTTTTTGCGCTCGGAAAATGGAAAAGGGATTTTCCGTGCGACAAAAAGGAAAACTTCCTCCTGCAACATTGTTCTCCATACCAATGTCCACACACATGCATAATATGGGCACAACATCACAAACTATGCCGTGATTCAGCACATAACATCAGTCATTTGGACCGAAAGCCATGAAACCTCGAACATGATAGGTCATTTTGTGAAGGTTTTTTCGAAACATGATCAATATACCAAGTCTGGTATTTTTCCTTTCAACTATGTAACATAATATGACACCACGCGAAGGATTTTCATTGTTCGGATTTTTTTTGAATTTATTATGCCCGTTTTGAATTATCTGAATTTCTAACTATGGTCGAACCGGTGTGCATGAAGATAGGGGACGGGCATCGTTAGAACTTGCATTGGATCTCTGAAGAAACCACATATTGCGAGTCTAAAAATGATTTTTTCAAAAAATCACGGGCGATAGATCATGTACCTGTAGTACAAACCGGACCCACTTCCTGCCGATTCGGCAGACATTTGTCCTTTTTACCCGGGATGGACGAAAAGGTTTGAGATGTACCGGTTGGGATATAGTCCATGTAAGGTGGTCTAGTATTTTAGGAAAATAGGACGGTAGCATTCTGAAACGTCATTTTGGTGGTTACTTCACAAAACGACCCGTTTTTTGCGCTCGGAAAATGGAAAAGGGATTTTCCGTGCGACAAAAAGGAAAACTTCCTCCTGCAACATTGTTCTCCATACCAATGTCCACACACATGCATAATATGGGCACAACATCACAAACTATGCCGTGATTCAGCACATAACATCAGTCATTTGGACCGAAAGCCATGAAACCTCGAACATGATAGGTCATTTTGTGAAGGTTTTTTCGAAACATGATCATTGTTCGGCACACATTTAGTCCCGGATGTAGTCACAAACCGGGACTAAAGGGATTGCGGCAGAGTGGGCCAGACAACACTAATAATAGGGGTGAGTGTCGACATTATGCCGTGCGGCTTGTACCTTGTCCCGGATGGTGTCACCAACCGGGACTAAAGATGAACCTTTAGTCCCGGTTGGAGACACCAACCGGGACTAAAGATGAGTCAGCACTAATAATAGGGGTGAGTGTCGACATTATGTCGTGAGTGTCGACATTATGCCGAGCCGCTTGTACTATAAATATGCATCCTTGTGAGTCCAGTCCTCCAGCCAGTTTGAGGCATCTCCAAGATGGTTTTAGAGAACAGGGACACCACTACGGCCAGTTTCAGGGAGATGCCAACGGAGCCCAGTCCTCCGGCATCTTCGAGAAACTGGTCATAGAGGCACTCCCTAATATGTGAAATTAGTTAGCTCCGAGGCGTATTGATCTAGTTAGTGAAGTTACAAGCTGCAAGATGGTTTTCGAGAGCAGGGACACCACTGCGGCCAGTTTCAGGGAGATGCCGACGGAGCCCAGTCCTCCGGCATCTCCGAGAAACTGGTCATAGAGGCACTCCCTAATATGTGAAATTAGTTAGCTCCGAGGCGTATTGATCTAGCTAGTGAAGTTACAAGCTGCAAGATGGTTTTCGAGAGCAGGGACACCACTGCGGCCAGTTTCAGGGAGATGCCGACGGAGCCCAGTCCTCCGGCATCTCCGAGAAACTGGTCATAGAGGCACTCCCTAATATGTGAAATTAGTTAGCTCCGAGGCGTATTGATCTAGTTAGTGAAGTTACAAGCTGCAAGATGGTTTTTGAGAGCAGGGCCACCACTACGACCAGTTTCAGGGAGATGCCGACGGAGCCCAGTCCTCCGGCATCTCCAAGAATCTGGTCATAGAGGCACTCCCGGTCCAGCCACAAAATGGGACTAACACTCAAGACATTTATTAATATTAAAAACTGAGACTACAAAACCGGGACTAAAGGCCACAAACCGCGAAAGATATCCTTCGGTCAAGCCACAAACCGCGAAAGACATGAACTAGAGTTACATAATATGAGCATGAACTTCTTGGCATATGTCATTCCTTATGACCGCTTCAGACGTAACCATGGAGCATCTTCTTTACTTAACGGAATGCTTGGGTCAGTTTTCACTGTGAAGGGCGGAATTTCATCAAACTTATTATAATCTTCTGACATGTCTGTCTTGTCCTCGATTCCCACGATGTTTCTTTTCCCTGAAAGAACTATGTGACGCTTTGGCTCATCATATGATGTATTCGTTTGCATATTTTTTCTTTATTCCGGTCTGGAGGACATGTCCTTCACATAGAAAACCTGAGACACATCATTGGCTAGGACGAATGGTTCATCTCTATAACCAAGATTGTTGAGATCCACTGTTGTCATTCCGTACAACTGGTCTATCTTTACCCCTTCCCCATTCAGGTTGACCCATTTGCAGCGAAACAAAGGGACCTTAAAAGAGACTCCATAGTCTAGTTCCCATATCTCCTCTATGTAACCATAATATGTGTCCTTTTGTCCATTCTCGTCTATTGCATCAAAGCGGACACCACTATTTTGGTTGGTGCTCTTTTTATCTTGGGCGATCGTGTAGAATGTATTCCCATTTATTTCGTACCCTTGGAAATTCAATACAGTAGAAGATGGTGATGCGGCCAACAAGTATAGCTGATCTCCAACAGTGGTGTCATTCAAGAGATGTGTCTGCATCCAACCACCGAAAGACTTCATGTGTTCATCTGTAATCCATGATTCAGGCTTCCCCGGGTTTTTGGAGCGTACAATATTCTTGTGTTCCTCGATATACGGAGCTGCCAAGGTGGAATTATGTAGAACTGTGTAGTGTGCTTTAGTGAAAGAATCCCCGTCCCTACATATCATTGCTTTCTTTCCCAGTGTGCCTTTTCCACTTAGTCTTCCCTCATGCCGCGAGTCAGAAACACCAATCGGCTTAAGGTCAGGAATAAAGTCAACACAAAACTCAATGACCTCCTCTGTTCCATATCCCTTGAAGATGCTTCCTTCTGGTCTAGCACGGTTATGAACATATTTCTTTAAGACTCCCATGAACCTCTCAAAGGGGAACATATTGTGCAGAAATACCGGACCGAGAATGGCAATCTCTTCCACTAGATGAACCAGGAGATGCGTCATAATATTGAAGAAGGATGGTGGGAACACCAATTCAAAAATAACAAGACATTGTACCACATCCTTCTGTATCCTTGGAAAAATATCTGGATTGATTACCTTCTGAGATATTGCATTGAGTAATGCACACAGCTTCACAATGGGTACTCGAACATTTTCCGGTAGAAGCCCCCTCAATGCAATCGGAAGCAACTGCGTCATAATCACGTGACAGTCATGAGACTTCAGGTTTTGGAACTTTTTCTCTGCCATATTTATTATCCCCTTTATATTAGATGAGAAGCCCGACGGCACCTTGATACTATAAAGGACTTCAAAAAAGATTTCCTTCTCTGCTTTGGTAAGAGCATAGCTGGCACGACTTAAGTGACGCCCTTTATCCGTCTTGTTATCTGTATGCATGTTCTTTGGGTCTTTCATAATTTGTTGGTCCTCCCGTGCTTCAGGTGTATCTTTTGTCTTACCATACACGCCTAGGAATCCTAGCAGATTCACGCAGAGATTCTTCGTCACGTGCATCACGTCGATTGAAGAGCGGACACGCAGGACTTTCCAAGGCAGCTCCCAAAATATAGATTTCTTCTTCCACATGGGTGCGTGTCCTGTAGCGACGTCGTTCGGAACTGATTGACCGCCGGGACCCTTTCCAAAGATTACTTCTATGTCCTTGACCATACCAAATACATCATCACCAGCAGGGAGTTCAGGCTTCTTCCGGTGATCTGCCTCACCTTTAAAATGCTTGCCTTTCTTTCTTACGGGATGATTGGTCGGAAGAAATCATCGATTCGCTAGGTACACAACCTTCTTGCATTTATGCAAATATGTACCTTCGGTCTTATCTAAACAGTGGGTGCATGCCTTATATCCTTTGTTTGTCTGTCCTGAAAGGTTACTAAGAGCAGGCCAATCATTGATGGTTACGAATAACAACCCTCGTAGATTAAATGGCTCCTGTTTGTTCTCATCCCACGCACGTACACCTGGTTTGCCCCACAACTGTAAGAGTTCTTCAACTAATGGCCTAAGGTACACATCAATGTCGTTGCCCGGTTGCTTCGGGCCTTGGATGAGCACTGGCATCATAATGAACTTACGCTTCATGCACAACCAAGGAGGCAGGTTGTAGATACATAGAGTCACGGGCCAGGTGCTGTGAGTGCAGCTCTGCTCCCCAAAAGGATTCATGCCATCCGTACTTAGACCAAACCATAAGTTCCTTGCGTCACCTGCAAAGTCTGGGAAGTCTCTCTCGATTTTTCTCCACTGTGACCCATCAGCAGGGTGTCTCAACTCCCCGTCTTTCTTACGGTCTTCTTTGTGCCATCGCAACAACCTGGCATGCTCTTTATTTCTGAACATGCGTTTCAACCTTGGTATTATAAGAGCATACCACATAACCTTAGCAGGAACCCTTTTCCGGAGGGGCTCTCCCTCAACATCACCAGGGTCATCTCGTCTGATCTTATACCGCAACGCGTTGCATACCGGGCATTTATCTAAATTCTCATACTCCTTACCGCGGTAGAGGATGCAGTCATTAATGCATGCATGTATCTTTTGCACATCTAATTCCAGAGGACAGAGAGTCTTCTTTGCTTCGTAGGTACTCTCGGGAAGTTCGTTATGTTTTGGAAACTTCGGCTTCATTATTTTCAGCATCTTTTCAAATGAGGAGTCAGTTAGACCACACTCTGCCTTCCATCGCAACAATTCCAGTGTGGTACCGAGCTTTGTGCTGCCATCTTCACAATTTGGGTACAACAATTTCTTGTGATCTTCTAACATGCCCTCTAACTTCAACTTCTCATTTTCTGTTTCACAGTCTCGCTTTGCATCAGAAATGACCCTACCAAGTTCATCAGCCGGCTCATCTGATGCCCGTTCTTCACCTTTTTCCTCTCCATTGTCTTCCATTGCAGTATCACTGTATTCAGGAAACATATGATGATAGTTGTTATCATCATCTTCTTCTTCACCATCTTCCATCATAACCCCTCTTTCTCCGTGCTTGGTCCAGCAATTATAGTTGGGCATGAAACCTTTCATAATCAGGTGGCCGCGAATGATTTTCGAGGAAGAGTACTCCTTGTTGTTCCGACATTGAACACATGGACAACGTATAAATCCATTCTCTTTGTTTGCCGTAGCCACATCGATAAATTTATCCACGCCTTTGATATACCCGGCTACCCGCCGGTCACCGTACATCCATTCCCGACCGTTCATCTGCATCATATAAGTAAGTTTATCAAAAAAAGGACATCATAAATAGTGAAATAACCAATTCACACCGACACATGAATTGTATCAATGACCTAGAAAAGATAAGATTGCTAACCTCGATCGAGGGAAATAAAGAGGAGAAAGCTCAAGTGCGTCTCGAACACCTTCTATATTTTTGTTCTATGAGAAATTCAACTGGATTTTTCACTCAAACATTTCAACAAACACCTTCAATGCATGCATGAGAAAAAACTAGCACACACCCTCACACCTTACACCATTCGAAAAAACAGAGTGAAGGCAGAGGGGGCTGGGGCGTTGCATTTATAGAGGGCAAGGGGTCTTTAGTCCCGGTTGGAGCCAGCAACCGGGACTAAAGGTGCGTGCCACGCCACGTGGCTGTGGCCAAACCTTTAGTCCCGGTTGGTGGCTCCAACCGGGACGCATGCCCCCTGGCCCCGTGCCCGCTCCAACCGGGACGCGTGCCAGCATTAGTCCCGGTTGGTGGCGCAACCGGGACTAATGCTCCGAGGGGTCGCGAACGGATGGCCATTTTTCCTCTAGTGACATCTTATATTATAAAACGAAGAAAGAGTACTTGCGTACTTAGACTCTTCTGGATGCACACGGCCCTTTGGTTATCGACTCAGACTACATGTACGCGTGGATGACCTATGTTTGGGTTATCCCGGTGAGTTGAATCTATGGATGGAGACATCTGCATCAGTATCCAAGTATTGCAGGATAAGATGACATGGAAGGAAGAAACAATTTGGTTTGGCTGTCGCCCAGCTCTTTCAGGTTCATGGTGCATGCATGTAAAACCTTTACTGTCCTGATGATGATTATCCCAGAAACAGCTAGCCGTTTTCTCTCGCGTGATCGTTCGTGCATCGTACGCGACGACGTACGTCTCTCCTTCCCCGCTTCCAGCCGGCCGGGGTAAGTTCAGTGAACCTGCTGCATGCATGCATGCCGCGCTTTTGGGCGGTCTCTGCCCTGTACGTACCTGCCTTTCTTCTGCAGTTAACGTGGACATTTTCTTCCTTCAGCTATGCAAATAGGTCGTTGTCGATCGATCGATGCCGGCGACGTACGGGACACCATCTTTGCTTATTCTTCTTAATGTGTCGTATGTGGGCGGTTGAAAGACGAATTAGCTAAGACTAAGACTTTTTCTGACGAATCTGTGGACCGACGAACTCTTTGTAGCCCACGCTGCTGATAAGTGCAACAAGCGTGAACCGACAGCAATTGTAATCATCTTCCGAATGAACCACCATTCAAGGCTGAGCTTGAGAGTGTTCCATCCTAACAGGGTAGAGTGGGCCCATGAGCTCATGACGCATGTGGGTCGAAAACACTGTGTAAGTAGATCGGGATTGCGATAACGATCTTAGAGGAACCGAGCAACTTTGGATCAGACATTGCCATGTCGATCTCAGCTCTTTTGTGTAATAAGCTGGTCAGAGAAGTTCCACGGTGTTACCAACAAAGGTAAAATGAGATAGCTAGGTTTGAATATATCTCAAAAAATCTAAGCTTACATCCATTATCAGCATAACTAATAAGTTGGCACCCACTACTCCCTCTGTTTCAAATATAAGATGTTTTAGGTTTCTGAAACAACTGTATCTAGACTACTTTTAGTATATAGGTTCACTAAGGTTTGAAGTGAATCTATACACTGAAACAAGTCTAGGTATATTTTCTTAACAAACCTAAAACATCTTATATTTTGAAACGAAGGGAGTACCTATGTATGTGACTCTTTCATCAACTTATACTATATGTACTCCCTCCATTTGGAAATATAAGACGTTTTAAGTTTGTGAAGAAGATGTATCTAGACATATTTTAGTGTCTAGATTCATTTGAACATATATACTAAAACGTATCTAGATACATCTACTTCATAAAACTAAAACATCTTATATTTCTAAACAGAGGGAGTACATGTGTAGATGACCTTTATCTGGGTCGTCCTGGTGAGATGAATCTATTGGGTTGGAGTATGGTGACGGAAGCCGTGTTTTCTTCTGCCGTGATGATCATAGTAGCTATCGTTCGTGCATCGTACGCACGTAAGCGACGACGTCTCTCCTGCCCGATCGACCGGCGTAAGTTCAGCGAACCTGCTGCATGCATGCCGCGCTTTTGGGGTGCGTGGTCTCTGCCGCGTGTACTGTACGTGCGTTTCTTCCGCTGGCCACGACCGGCCGGTGGCATGACAGACAGGGGTGTGCGTCCGTTTCTCTGCAGTTAACGTGGACATATGTATGGATCGCTGTCAATCCATCGATGCCGGCGACGTACGGGACAACTTTTTGTTTACTCTTCTCTTCATGTGTCGAGTGTAAATCATTTTTATTTTCATGTTTTAGCTAAGACTTTCTGAAGAATGATTTGAATTAATTAAGCATTTGTGCTTTAAGCAGCAGTTAGCTGCATTAATTAACTGGAGAAGACATGTGTTAACCATCTATCTATCGACCCAAACTCAATGCAAACTTGTGTTGCTCCAATCAATCGTCGTCTACATAAAATCTGTGGACCGACGAACTCTTTGCAGCCCTGGCCCTGCAATTGTAATCATCTTCCGAATGAACCACTAAAGCACAAACGATCGCAAGTACATACACCCCACTGTCCACTTGGGTTTTGTCTTTTTTCACCATTTTCCTGGGTCAAGACTTATGATTCAGGTCAGCTTACGGCCCCTAAGTTAGGGGAGCTGAATCCATGCATCGCCAGATTAGTTCACAATTATGGGGCCACTTGATCTACTAGTCGTCCTAAACAATGGATAGATAGCTGCATTATTCTTCGACCTTGTTGGTCTCTCCAAAGTTGCCTAGAAAGGCAAGGCAACTTGAAGCGGCATTATTTCTGGGAAATTGCTAGAGTCGAGACCCTTCCATCTACTTGGACCATGACCATTCTGGATGTGTCCTGGTGAACTGCACCCATGGGTAGACTGGCATGTAGATTTTGCAGGAAAAGTACAACAACCAAGAACTGAACCCATGCATGGGTAGGTTGACATGTATTCTGGTGCAAGTGCATCAAACCGAGGACCCTCAATTGTCTTTCCTTGTTTTCCTTTTTTTAGAAGCTACAGGATAGTCAATAATGCGTGAAGTTCGTACTACTTTCTCCGTCTCGAAATAGATAGATATCGGAGATTTGTCTAGATTTGCAAAAAGATATTACATTATGAAACAGAGGGACTGCTTTGTTTGACAAATTTATCTCTGATTGATCGGGTGTTCTTATTACCCTCGATCATGTGCCGTTATCACCGTCGCCGCCTTTGTTGTATTACAACTCTATATAGCACCAATTGTATGTGTTCTATTTCAGTTCCGTATAGTGCCAATTGTTAGAAAGTATATCCTATGGAGTAGGAAAATTCACAATTTTTCATGTTGGGGCCTCAACTCCGGTTAATTATACATGTACATCATCTGATTACATGGGTGCCGATCTGAAATACAATTGTGCAAGCCAGTACAGTCGCAAAAACGAATAAAAGAAAGAGGGGCTGGTGAACATGCAGGCAATGCATGCACCTCCTAGCTGCAAGACCTGAACAACTTTCAGCTCTTCGATATTTTCTTTCGTTCAACTGAACAGCTCTGGATCAGAATAATCTACATACCCTGCTTTTGCATTTGGAAGATCATTTAATTTCATGGGTAGTACTTGAGTACAATCATGACCAAGGAAGAACGTGCAACTTGGTCTTGGTCCTAAACAATGAAATGTGTGAGCTGTTTCTCATCAAGCTCAGCTAGCTCTCGCAAGTTGCTAGAAAAGTAATACTGCTGCTCGCTGTTATCAATGTATGGTTCCTAAGAAAGGCAGGTTAAAGTAAAATAATGAACTTTTTTATATAGTAGCAAATTGCCAGAAACTTCCATATTTTTGGCCTGTAAGTAAGTAGCCCCAGCTTTATTTGGGTCGTCCGGGTGAGCTGAATCCAAGCATGGATACGATCAAGTACATTTTACTACTCCGCCACAATATTTTAGTACGACGAGTGGGAGCAGCTCTATACGACTAGTACCATATATATCATAATACACTCTATAAGAGTGGGATCAGATGTGTTTGATATTTCGAATAATGACATTTTCGCCCCCTCTGTCTCGATCGAAAAGGCCATAAAAATTATCATGTGAAACTGTCTCTTTGGTAAAAGTTTGTAGAATATCAATAATGTTTTTGAATTTGATAATATCAATCATGAAGACCGTCAATGGTATTAACCACTGTTTGGTTGTGCTTATTTATGGCTTTTTTGCTTTTGGCTTATAAGCTACAAAAGCACCAAAATGGGTGCTTTGATTTTTAGGATTTATGTTTTAGGTTTTGGCTTTTGGCTTTTAACTGGACATAGTAGTATGATGGTATAAACCAAAAGCCAAAATTAAAAACACCTATTTAGGTGCTTTTATGGTTTATAAACCAAACTTCAAAAGCTAGATTTAATCTCAACAAAACAGGACCTTAGTTTGGGACCAGCACGCATTGCAAGGACACACAAGTTGGTGCTCAATCTTTTTTGTTTGATAGGTTGGTGCTCAATCATGATTATTCTCTCTTGTATTCTTGGACCATGCAAGCACACAAAGAGAGTCCCTTTATTAAGATTTCATTGGGGAGCTGAATCCCTGGTTGGATTCTTGATGCATGGCTGACTGTGTCCGGCCCAGACCTTTGGATGTATACTCCTGGTGAGCTCAGCTCTGGCGTGCAAGCTGGCCATAAAACCAGTTGCTAACAAAGGCATAGTAATAAAGTAGTATACAAGAATCACTACCAGGTCAAATAGACTATTCATCTCCTCAGACTATATGTCTATATATCTGTAAATACTTTACTATACTCCTACCTTTCTTTCGAAATAGGCTTTCGCCCGCTTTATAAATAAAGCCAAATCCAAGTTCAAACAAGCATCCCAACAACAGCAAGGGCCATAGACAAACGAAAACGAAAAGGAGGTCAAAGTCCGCTGGAGCCACAACACATCAAAGCCCAAGACAAAAAGGAAAAAGGGAGCAGGGCGGGCACTTGACGACGCTCAGGCCCCCACCTGGGACAAGGAAGCCGGAGCCGAGAAGGGAGACGCCGCCGTCCTCAAGGCTCGAAGAGTGTCGCCAAGGGTCTCCCGGTCACGCTGCCGCACCAAGAGGGACCACTCCTGCAGGAAAGCAATAAAGGAGAAAATAGAGTCAGAGGCGCGGGTGGGGTAAATCCGCTCAATCACCATCTTATTTCTCACGTTCCAAAGGTTCCACGCCAGGGCCGCGAACACTGGCCAGAAGAGGCGGCACCCTCTCCTAGCCCTGTTTGCCTCGGCCTGCAGGAACTCCCCGAGCTCCGAGGCCTGCCAAGATGGCCCAAGCGCCTCCCGAACGAAACTCCACAAAAACCGGGCCGCTGAACAGGAGAACATAATATGGACACAGGTCTCCGAAATCCCACATAGAGGGCACAACCCATTACCTGGCCCCTGCCTCTTGGCCACCTCCACCCCAGACGGCAAGCGATCCCGAAGGAGCTGCCAAACAAAAATGTGAATACTAAGGGGTAAAGGGGCCTTCCAAAGGGACGCAGTCCACCGAAGGTCGGAGCCTTGAAAAAGGGCCCGGTAGGCCGAGCTAACCGAGAACTCCCCAGACGGGGCCAAACGCCATGAGGCGGCATATGGCCCTGTCGCCAGGGAGGGGGGAGCTCCGCCGAAAGGCGAAGGAACTCGTCCGCCTCGACCCCGTTGAAGGAACGCCGGAATGAGATGTTCCAACGTCCCTCACGGAAGGCCTCAGCCACAAGGATCGTTGGGGAGGCAGAGATGGCAAACAAGGTCGGGAACTGGTCGCAAAGCTGGGTCGCCTGCAACCAAGGATCCAGCCACAGCCTCACGAGGCTCTCGTTACCCAAACTAAAGGACGGGCCAGTCCCGATCAGGGGTTTGATAAGCTGGATGGCTTGCCATAACTGGGAACCCTCACAACGCTCACAAGCTAGAAGGGGCCAGCCCCGGAGGTACTTCGCTTTCATGAGCTGCAACCAAAGACCTCCGTCATCCCGAAGGATGCGCCAACCCCATTTAAGCATCAAGGCCACATTAAAGCGGCGCGAGTCAAGGATACCTATGCCCCAAGATTTTTGGGGGCGCATAAATCAGCCCACTTAACCATATGGTACTTCTGGTGTCCGTCCCTGGACGCCCAAGAGAATCTAGAGAGCTCCTTGGCGAACTCTGCATGGATCCCTTCGGGGAGCAGGTACAGTACCATCTGGTACATCGACAAGCTCGAGAGACAGGAGTTGCTCAGTACCATTTTGCTCCTCTTAGTAGTTAGTCTGTGTTGGAATTATGCCCTAGAGGCAATAATAAAGATGTTATTATTATAATTCTTGTTCATGATAAAGTTTATGTTCCATGCTAGAATTGTATTAAGCGGAAACTTCAATACTTGTGTGGTTTGTAAAAAACACCGTGTCCCTAGTACGCTTCTATGGACTAGCTCATTGATCAATGATGGTTAAGGTTTCCTAACCATAGACATGAGTTGTCAATTGATAATGAGATCATATCATTGGGAGAATGATATGGTGGATAGACCCAAACAAAGCAGAGCAATTAGATCGTGTCATCGTGTTCGTCTTTGCGAAGCTTTTCCTATGTCAAATATTGTATTCCTTAGACCATGAGATAATGCAACTCCCTGGTATCGGAAGAAAGCTTTGAGGTCATCAAACGTCATCCTATGAGAGGGTGATCATAAAGGTGTCTCTCAGGTGATCGGAAAGTATCTGTTGGGTTGTATGTATCGAGATGGAATTTGTCCCTCCCAAGTCGGAGAGATATACTTCGGGCCCACTCGGTAATCGATATCAACACCGCTTGCAAGCATGTGGTTAAGGAGTTAATCACAAAGTGATATCGGATTACGGAACGAGTAAAGTACTTGCTGTGAACGAGATTGAACTAGGTATGACGGTACCGACGATCGAATCTCGGGCAAGTAAAATATCGCGAGACGAAGGGAATATATATATGGGATTGATTGAATCCTGGCATCGTGGTTCATCCGATATGATCATCTATGAATGTGTGGGAGTCAATATGGGTGCCCAGACCCCGCTGTTGATTATTGATAGAAGATCATGTCTGCATATTCTCGAACCCGCAGGGTCACACACTTAACGTATCTCGACGCTAGGATAGATTGGATAATTGGTTTATGAATTTTTGTTCGGAGTCTCGGATGGGATCCGGGATATCACGAGAGGTTCCGGAATGGTCCGGAGAATAAGATTCATATAAGGCAGTGCAGTTTTTGGAGTTCGGAATTGTTCCGGGTTAATCGGTATTGTACCGAAAGCTTCTAGAACCTTCCGGTAGGGGACCAACGTGGCCCCACCTTCCGGGAGGGGGCATGGGCCTATGAGGGAGTGTCCTGGCCGCTTTGGGCCAGGGGCACAAGGCCCCATAGGGCCCAACCGATTCTAGAGAGATTTGACTCGTTTAAATCTCGGGATAGAATTTCTAGATAAGGGAGAGTTTAAATCGTTTAAACTAGAGATAGGATTTCTAGATAAGGGAGAGTTTAAATTGTTTAAACTAGAGATAGGCTTGGAGGAGGGGCAAGGGCTGCCACCCCCCCTCTATATATAGAGGGGTGGTGCGCCCCCTCCCCCCCACACACCTTCCTCCAAGCCCTAGCAGCCTTGCTACCTTCCTCTCTCCCTCCCGACTGTTTGTAGGCGAAGCCCTGCAGCAGAAATTCTCCACCATATACACCACGCCGTCGTGTTGTAGATCCAATCTATGTCTCCACCATACTCGCTGGTCCGAGGAAGGAGTAGACGTCGAGGTGCTGCACGTGTGCATCTCACGGAGGCACCGCCACTTGTGGTGCTAGATCGGATCGGATCGCGAGGAGGAGAAGCGAGTACGACTACATCACCCACGTTCCGACGAACGTTCCGCTGTGCGAATCTTCAAGGGTATGAAGATCTAATCCAATCTCTCTCGTTGTTTGCATCTCCTAGATTAGATCTTGGCTTTCCCTCTGTTCGCTCCGTAGAAAATTTTGATTTACTATGCCGCGAAACCCTTCAGTCTGGCCGACAAGGTTCGGCGCGGGACCGGAACCTAGCTACTAGTTGGGAAAGGTCCTTGATCAGAACACGAGTCTCTCGGATGGGCATACCTAGGTAAGTAGTCGGAAAGTCAGCCAATTTGTAGTTAAGATTATCGGCAATGCGGAGCCGATCCTCCTGAGGGAAGCCCATAACGAAGATCTCACTCTTGTCAAAGTTGATCTTGAGACCCGACATGGACTCGAAACAAAGGAGCAGGAATTTGAGGTTGATGATGTCGAGGTTAGAGCCCTGAACCATGATCATAGTATAGTCCGCGTACTGGAGGTGGGAGATTCCCCCTCCTGGGATCAGGTGGTCCACCAGGCCCAAAATGTGGCCAGCGGACCTGGCCCTATCCAAAATCTCAGCCAGGGCGTCCACCGCAGCGTTGAAAAGAATGGGGGAGATCGGATCCCCCTGTCTAACCCCACATGAAGGGGAGAAATAGGGGCCAATGTCCCCATTAATACTAATTTTTGTCCTGCCGCTCATCACAAACTGCATGATCCAACAGATCATATGGTCATCCACCCCCTCCTCTCTAGTACTGACCTAAGAAAGGCCCAGTCCAGACGGTCATAGGCCTTCTGGAAGTCCAGCTTGAGGAACACCGCTTTCTGACGATGTTCCTTAACCTCATGAATAATCTCATGGAGGGCAAGAACGCCGTCATGGATCAGGCGTCCCTTAAGGAAAGCGTACTGTAGGGGATGGGTGAGGCGCCCCATGACTGGGGCGAGCCTAAGGGCACAGACCTTCGCAAAGATCCTCTGGATCACATTAATTACCATGATTGGCTTAAACTGGCGGATATCCGTGGCCCCCACTACTTTGGGGATCAGGGTAATCACGCCAAAGTTAAGGCGCGACATGACTAGGGTCCCAGAATAGAACTCCTGGAACATCAGCATGATCACAGGCTGTAACTGACCCCAGAAGGTCTGAAAGAATGCCACCGGCAGCCCGTCAGGGCCAAGGGCCGTCCCCAACCTTATGGACTTCAGGGCGGTCGCCACCCTCGGGGAGGAACAAGAGTGTGAGCTCCGCGTTCTCGGAGTGGGTGACAAGCGCATCCCCAGACCAGAACTCCGGTGCTAGGGCGAGCCCCGAGCGGGGCGCACAAGAGAACAACTCCTTGTAGAAGGAGTAAATATGGGAGGAGAGGTCCTGCGGAGACTCCAGCAGGGAGTCCCCCTCCCAGAGGCAGGGGATCAAACACCTCCTCCTCCTGCCATTTTCTATGGCATGGAAGTAGGCCGTGTTTGATTCCCCTAGGACCGTCCAGTTCTGGCGGCTCCGCTATCGCCAGAACACCTCGTCCCCCCTATAGATATCCATAATGGAGGTCTCCAGGGGATATCTAAGGGCCCAAGCCTCCTCCGAGAGGCCGCGTTGGTCGGCCTCTAGGTCCAAGGCCTGGATCTCCCCTAGGAGGGCCTCTTTTTGTTCTCTAAGGGCCGCCCCCAGGTTTGCACCCCATCCCCGCATAAACCGCCGGACGAGTTTGGCACAGTGGTGCCAAAGGTCGACCGCGCAGTAAATCCGGGGGGAAGCGGCCGCCTCATCCCACTTCGACCGAAATGCCTCGACAAATCCAGCCTTCAGGAGCCAAAAGGATTCGAAGTGGAAGCGATTCGGTCTCGGCGGAGGGCCTCCTCCCGAAGAGAGGAGGAGAGGTGTGTGGTCGGAACCAATCCTGGTGATAGCCCCGAGGGAACAAAGTGGGAAGGCCAGCTCCTGGTCCACCGAAACAAACACCCGATCTAGGACACTACGAATCAGGTTCAGCTGCTTGTTAGTCTAGGTATATCTCGCGCCCACCCGCGTGATCTCGCGCAGCGCCAGATCAGTGAGGCAGTCATTGAACATACGCGTCCTAGGGAGGTCCACGTTCACCGAGCTCTTGTCGTCAGCGGATCGGATAACCACGGGGATTTCCGTCCGTTCCACCTTTGACTTGAGCTCCTGTAGAAACTCGACGGACCTCTGATGATCCGTGGGGCCATAGACTATAATCATCTCCCACTTAAAGCGGGAGCGTCTATGCGTGAGACATATGCTCACGAAGAACTCCTCGCGGTCCATATCGTCCACCTCGAAAGTCTCCTCCTTGACCCCGAGGAGGATCCCTCCAGAGTGGCCAATGGCCGGGATCCATGACCAAGTGAACCTAAAGCGGCTGAGACCCTCCAACTCGGAAATGGTGAAGTCCTGGTGAATCGTCTCCTGGAGGCCGACAATATCTGTCATCTCGCGACGCAAGTAGTTCTTTATCTAGCGGCGTCGGCCTTCCTGCCCAAACCCCGGATGTTCCAAATGAACGCCCGGAAGGCCCGTAGGATGTCCATCTAGAGAAACTCACAGCTGGGGGGGGGGGGGCTTAGAGGGGGCGGAGCGGGCACGACTCCGAACAAGGGCAGGATTAGTTGGTCTGGGTGGTCTCCCGCGCGGCCTTCCCGAGGGAGGCAGCACTCCGGTGACCTCCCTGCCATCAGGCGCAGAAGATAGATGCCTGTCAAAGTCTGGGTGGGGAGCCCCGTCCTCAACAAGGATCCGGGCACACTCGCTCTCCTGTGCATCTCGTGCACGGGCCACTGCGATCGCGCCCTCGTATCCCTCCCGAGCCTTAATAGCAGCCAACTGTGACATCCTGTGGCCCTTCTTGCCGTGAAACACTATCCCACAGTCATCAGCAACATCCCCCAGATGAGCCCGGGGGATGTCGGCAAGCATAGATAACCCGGAACCAGAAGAGCAAGAGGAACTAGGAATAGACACCGGGGGAGAATCACGGGGGTACCTGGGAACTCGTCGCGCGCTGTTGCCCTGTGGGTCAAACGCTCCTCCACAGTTGGCTCAGGTCCAGTCAGCCCCACCCTAGCCCCCGCAAGGCGCTCGCTATGGCAGGAGGTAGGGGGGAGGGCAGGGGGCCGGGGACGGCGACGCTTGAAAGCAGCCTCGGGGAGGTCGGAGTTAGTCGAGGCATCCTCTACCGCCCCCGGGTCTGGGGTGTGTGGGGCGAGGGAGTAGCAGACCATCCCCGGAGACCGAGGCAATGCGTGGGAGAACACAATCATCCCCACACTCCCCGAGGTGACCACCTCCGGGGAGCTAGGGGGAGAAAGGAGGAGGGGGGACATCTGAGCCCGAGGGGAGCCGGAGTGAGAGTCGTACTGTGCGATGCCCAGGTCGAACGGAGCGGAGGGGGCGAGGTGGGAGGAGCGGGGGGTCTCAACCTGCATCAGCTTGGCCGGTGCACTGAGCGACAGCAGCCTCCGATCAGGGAAGAAAGGCCCCCCTGGTGGGCCCGGGAGAGTCCTTGATAGGGACGCCGAAGGGCCACCCCCAGCCTCCTAGGGAGGGAGGGGTGGAGGTGGGAGGCGTCCGTCGCCTGGGAGATGGGTCCCCCCAGAGTCACTGTCCTCCTCTGACCCCCGACCAATCCCCGGGCTACCACCGGCCGGGGGGGGGGGGGGGATGGGGGGGACGGGGGCCTAGGCCCAGCCGACGACGCGTCCTCGTCCAGATCCACCAGGTGATCCCTCCCCACCCGGTCGAAAAAGACCCGATGTAAGCAGACCGGGAACACCGAGGGGTCCGGACACAGGAGTCTGATTTGGACCGCCCCGTGGCCCGAGAGCGAGTCCACATCCACCTCCAGGAAATTGCCCACGGTCTGAGCAAGGAGGGCCACGATCTTAGGCCACCTGGCCTTAGAGGGGAGACCCACCAGACGAACCCACACCTCAGAAAGAGTCGCCACTGACTCCTGGATGGCCGACGATTGCTTGATGTCGACCTTCAGCTGGTGAAGAGGCAGGGTGAACGACGACCCACAGGCACACATCCGGAGGATCGCCACCGAGGGGAAGGACACTGCAAACTCAGAGGCATAAATGCGCTGGATCGGCCACTCGTGGCCAGGCAGGACCTCTCTGAACTCCTCCTGCAGCAGCTCCTCGGTCACCTCCACCGAGAGAGGAGGGTCCTAGACTGGCTACACCGTCACCACGACAAGCGTCTCAAGCACCGTCATGGGGACCCCTCCCATGTCGATGAAGTAGAACCCACCGTTCACCCCGTGGCCGTAGTATTCCAGGTACTCCCTCGGGCGGGAAGAACCCGAGGCGGAACCCGTCAACCCAGACCCAGGGGCGAGCGGCAGAGGACCCGAGGCTGCGGCGACCTTCTTCTTCTTCTTCTTACTTTTCTTCTTCTTCTTCGGTATCGGCGCCTCCGCCTCGACCCCCTCGTGCGGCACCGGCGGAACAGCGTCCGGATGGGGCTGCCCTGCCCAGCGCGCCATGGTCCGGCATCCGCCCGACCACTGCCCGTGCGCGCGGGAGCCACCTTCCCCCTGGAGAGAAGTGCAGCAGCCCGCAGCTCAGCCTCAGCCTCAGGGGCCGGCCGAGGCTGCGAGCGGCGCCCCCGCTGCTCCTCCAGCCGGCGGCGCACCCTCGGCGGAGAGCGGGACGTAGCCCTATGCTTCTGGTACCGGAGAGGAGGGGGGCGAGTAGCGTGCAGGGTGGCGGTAGGACCCCTGCTGGCCGCGAGCGGTGGTGCGACGGGGCTCGGGGTGGCCAGGCGCACGCGGCGGCGACCGGTGACGCCGCGGGGAGGCGCGTCGGGCCTGCGCGGGGTGAGGGGCTGCGGGGGCGGCCGGACATCACCGCATCGCGGTAAGACCGCCGGAGGGGAGGGACCGAGGCTGGACGGGGCGGGGCGGAGTCGGTCGGAGATGGGGAGGAAACGGCGGGGCACATGTCGGGGACAGAGGAGACGGGAACGGGAGAGGCAGCTGGGGCGTGAACAGTACCACAGGGACGACGCCTGCGAGGTAGGGTTTCCCTCGTCTCTCACCCTCCCGGGTCGTGGGCCGTAAGGCAAGCCACTGGGGGGGCGACCGGGCCAGCTACCAGTGGGCCGCGGCCCACGAGCAGCCCGGCCAGCCAGCCCCGTAGCCACACCCTGGGCCCGGCCCACGAGGGGGCTCCCGTACATGGGGCCTCTCCCCACCCCTCCCCAGGCCTGCTGTGGCGCCGCCGCCGGCAGCCACGGGGGAGCTCCCCCCCCCCCCCCCCCCCCCGCCGGCAAGGCCGCCTCACGGCTGCCCTAGCCAGGGCTAGAAACTCGCCTAGGGAAGGAAGGAGTAGGGGGGAGGGGCACCTGGTGGTATTGATGCCTCGTTCGCCGCCATTCGCCGTCAAGGCCAGAGGCCAGGGCACGTCCACCCGCGGCGTTGCCGGCGCATCCGACTCCGAGCCGTCATCCACCTCGTCGTCGCCCTCAACGTCTCCCCACTCCAGCCCCCGCAGGTCCGCCAGCGCTGCTACCTTCTCCGACGACAGCGGTCGGGGTGGAGGCGGGGCCGACTCCCTGCACGGTTGCTGCGGCGGCGACGCAACGGGGGGGGGGGGGCGGCCAGAGGCGGCCCCCCACCTTGACCTCGTGGGCTGGGAAGCGCACCGACGCGCCCTGCCGGACGAACTTGCCGCGAAGTCGGTCCCGCGCGTCCACCACCACGCCGGCGGCGTTGAGGAGGACCAGCCGGCCCTCCCGCGGCCGGAGGAGCACCGTGGCTGTAGACCACCCCGGGCGACACCCGGCGAACAGCGATGCTGAGGAGACTTTCCAGCGCAGTGGGAGAGGGGCCTTCGCCGGCGACGAGGGCGCCATGGCCACCACGGCCCGCGCGGCGCTCAGGGGACCCCGTGACGGAAGCAGAATTCAAAATTCGAAAACCGCTCTCCTTCACTCCTACCTTTCTTGATCTAGGACGTCCCGGTGAGCTGAATCCAAGAATCGATACATGTATAAAATTAATCTAATGCTAGTTGTATGAGGATGGGGGATGAGAGGAAGCTAGAAGCGTTGGCTGTCGTAGAGGTCTTTCAGGTTCGTGCATGCATCTGAAAACCTTTTCAGGCATGATCGATCCCCAAAGCAGCTGGTTTTTTACTTTGTCTCGTGCGTGATCCTGCGTGCCCGAGTAGCTAGCAATCGTTCGTGCATTGTACGTACAGTACATACGTATGCGACGATCGATGTCTATCCTGCCGCATGCCGGCGTCATTCGTTCAGTGAACCTGCCGCATGCATGCCGCGCGTTTGGGTGGTTCTCTGCCATACGTGTGGGTCTCTTCTCCGATTCGCAAGACAGGAGTGTGTGTCCTTTTCCCTGCTCTTTCAACCTGGACATGTTCTTCCTTATGTTTAGGTCGTTGTCGATTGATCGATGCCAGAGACGTACGGGACAACTTTTGCTTTTACTCATCGTACGCACGTATGCGACGACGTCGGTCTCTTGGCGGCTCTCCTGCCTAGCCGACCGCCGGCCGGCGTTCGTTCAGCGAACCTGCTCGATCTAGCTGCGTGCCGCGCTTTTGGGTGGGCTGTCTGCCGTGCACATGCCTTTCTTCCGACCGGTGTCAACAAGGCATGACATGTCTAGCTAGCTATGTTTATTGGAGAAGAGAAAGAGACATGCATGCGAATTAAACCTCGCCCCATATATATATTCGGTGCATTAAACTTGCATTGTGTTGCTCCAATACGTACGTACTTTCTCTGTTTAAAAATATAAGACGTTTTAGTTTTGTAAATCGAATATAACTAGATGTTTTTTAGTGTATAGGTTTATAGAGGCTCGGAATAAACTATATACTAAAAAGCATCTACATATATTTATTTCACAATACTAAAATATCTTATATTTCTGGACGGGGGGAGTAACTCGTGTTAACATCAGATTTGTCGTTGAACTCTTTAAGGTGTGGACGATACCGGTCATCTTCTAATGCACCAAGGTAACCCAACCAAGCACACAGCTAGCTTGCGACTATTATACGGCTATTACAGAAGTACACCCCACCGTACGTCCACTTGGGCTTTATCGGTGTGGCGAGTGTGTGCATCCTCCATCGGAACGCAGAGGACGACAAGCTCTATCGGTGGCGAGTGTGGCAGGGCACGTGAACTAGCCCCATATATGTAGCGACCCGCTCGATGGACGTGGACGTGTCCTCCAAATGTTTTGATGCGCTTTTAGCCGTCGTGATCGTTGGGGGAAGAAACACACCTACGTGGTACGATGGTGGCGAACGTACACACGCGACCGGCCGTGATCGAAAGCGTACACGCGCTCGCGAGCGACGTCCCCAACGTTCAGTGAACCCGCGCGCGCGCGGCACCTTTTCGGACTGCGTGGCCTTTCTAGATTATACTGGCCGATATAGGTGCAAGGCCCACATAAAAGGCTACGCTGGTAGAAAACGTCTTATAGGTCCCGGTTGGTAAGGGGTATTAGTTTCGGTTGTCCAACCGGGACGAGGCAATCGGGACTAAAGCTCTAACCTTTACTCCCGGTTGCCCACCAACCGGGACAAATTGGGGCACACGTGGCGGCATCAAAGCGCGAGGGGGGTGGAGCATTAGTCCCGGTTCGTAACACGAACCGGGACTAATAACCTGCTGCCGCGGCAGAGATTTGGCCCATTTCTCTGCCGCGGCAGAGAATTCATTTTGCACATTTTGTTGTCGTGGCAGCATTTTCGCCACTTTTTGTGCCGCGTCAGAGAATTCATTTAGGGTTGTTTTATTGTTTATTTAGTGATTTGCACTTATCAATGAAGGAACATTATATTACATCATGATGACAACATTATATTCAATACACGGATCGAGTTCATGCACTACATACAAAAGTTGTTATTCGATGCTACCGGCCAATTTCTTGAAAGTTGCTATTTTTACAATTCCTATTGTCTATACACAGCCGAGTAGTATTCCCCTTGTGTGTTTAGGACTTCTGCATCCAAGAATCCCGCCAATTCCTCCTGAATTGCTCGTACGCGATCCTTTGGCAGAAGACCGTCCCCTAAACGTTCGATCTGATTTAAAAAAGGAGTCGGCCTATATGAATGAAACTAAACACAACTTGATTGTAATTAAAAACTATAGAAATTGTTTACGTACGTGGAGTTGCTCTAAATTTCTGCCCTTCTCATCCCGGATGAACTCGCGTACATAGTATCCACATAGATTGTTACCTGGTCCCTGCGTCAGGCACTTTACGAGAACATAGTTCAATCAAAATAATAATCAAGCATGATAATAACTGTATCAAAACTAGAATCAAAGAGATGCGCGGATATAGCTAGTGGTGCTTACATCTAGTGGTTGAAATATAAGCTCCTCTTTCCAAACATCCCTAGCCTTGTTGGTGAACCGTTTCCAAGCGCTGTCCGGCATAGAAACGAATAAAATAAGTTATTAAGTACTAGATATCATAAAATTCACGAACGTTGCCGATATAGTGTCGTAATGATTAGAATTACCGCTGGAGAAGTATCTGCATGTCCTTCCACGTCTCAAGGGGTTTATGTTTCGAGTCCATGACTAGTACACGCCCTTTGTCAAGTTGAATGATTAACAGAATATAGTGGAAGCTGCAAATGCATAACTAATCAATTATATACTTAACATCGAGTAAGCGAAATAGGAAGTGTATACAAGACAATAACACTTACTCGAAGTTGTAAGGAAATAGTATTTCCCTTTTGGTTTCTTGAAACCTTAACGCGTGTACTATATTATCCTCCGTATCCTGGGGGCTTATTTTGAGATTAGCTTCATGAACCCAATATGGGTCAATGAAGCCAATGTCATAGATTTGTCCTCTGCTGCATTCGAGAATCTTCATTCTGCATATTACAGTATGATTATATACATTCAATAAACAAAATAATATAGCTGGAGACTAAATTAATTAGAGAATTAGTACTTACAGACAATAGGCACTGATGATCAATTTATCCAAGGCGTCTTGATTGAATAATTGAAATAGTTCATCAAATTCAATGGATATCATGTCATTCTTATCTTTCCCATGATGCTTTTTTGTAACCCTCAGCACTATCCAGTTAGCCCCGGCTCTTGTGGCATGCATGTACCAGTTATGCAATCTTCGCATTTTTGTTGGAAGATTGTTTACCTCCTCAGGTTTGACGAGAGGTTTTCCGTACTAGTATTTGTATGCTACTTCACTCACGGGGAAGAACTCTAACTGGGATAAGTACTGGGCAATACTCATACCTTGAGCAGCGGCAGCTTCTCCGTATTGTGCAACTACCTCTGGATCATACTGCTCTTCGGCCCCATATTTGCTCGACCCCACATTGGTTTGAGAAATCACATTGAGAGGGGCGCAAGTCTGTTTTGCTTGTTCTCCGAGCTGGGCAACAAATTTCCCGCTTGCATCAGTACTGCTCTTCGAGGCTTTTTGTGCCGCATGTGACTTGAGAATAGAAAGCTCATAGTCTGATGACAGCTTTGGCTCGGTTGATGAAGATTCTTTAGCATTTTCAACACTTTGGCTTTTTCTTCTTTGGTGCTGGGGAACTCTGGCTCTTTCGGCCGCCTCAGCTTAGCGAAAAACGCTGTCGTTTCCGCATCAACGATCGCCGCAGTCTCCTCTTCAGTACAGTCATAAGCTCTCTTGGGAGGAACCTTTGGTACTTTTGGAAGAGGCTCTTGTTTACGTTTCGACGATCGCTTACGACGCACAGTAGCGGTACGCTTACGCTTTTTATCCTGAGGCGCCGGCGATGGCTCCCGCGGCGATGGCTGCACCGGAGATTGGTGAGGCGACGGAGCCGGGTGAGGCGACGAAGATGGCTGCCGCGGCGGCGACGACCTCGCTGGAGACGGGTGAGGCGGCGACGAAGATGGCCTTGGCGTGTGATTTCGAAGCACGATACATTCCTTTGGCCATAGAATGGTGACGTTTTTTGCGTCACCCAGCACAGTCACATCCCCTTCAACAGCAGGGTAGTGAAGATCCAAAACCTCAAAGGTGGGCATGATTTCATCCACGCCGACAACAGTGTAGCCCTCTGGAACCGGACGACAGTGTTAAGTTGGTGTGGGTCCAATTGGTAAGGCATAGCCGACCGCCACCTTCATTGATATGTTCACAACTTTGACATGTAGCTCGCAGTGTGTCATCTCTGTGATATCATCCACTGGGTAGCCAACAGGAGCCATCGTCGGTGCATCATCGTCATCGCCATTGTCATCACCCGGGACCTCGGTGGAAGCCACACTGCTTTTTCGATTATTCGATAGGCCGGTAGCATCGAATGCAGTGTGCTGCTGAGATGGGCCAGTAGTACTTTGCTCTTTAAGTGCGTTAATTTCATCTTGTTGTTGCTTTAATCGTTCTTCAATTAAACGCATTCGCTCTTTCTGACTATCTGCTTCAACTGCCGCCCTGTCCTTACTCCTCTGACGGCTTCTATCAGGATATTTCTTCCTCTCTTCGGGAAACCCAGTCCTCCATGGTTGGGAGCCTATTGTGCCTCGTGTTCGTCCATCATGTTCCTTATTTCCAAGGGCGAGTGTGAGTTCATCATTATCTCTATCGGGAATGAAGTCCCCATCTTTAACAGCCTTTACTGCTTTTCTGATCCTCTCAATTGGCAAGGGGTCTTCTTTATGTCGTATGTTATATATACACCTCCCTTCCGAGTCCAACGTGCCCCCATGCCCGTAAAACCAATTCCTTGCACGTTCTACCCAATCGTCTATCTCTGGGGTGATCTTTTTATCACGCAGTTCCTGCTCAAGTTTCTCCCACTTAGGAATGCCAGCCCTGTAGCCACCTTGCCCCATAGTATGGTGATACTTCTTGTTAGCAACATTCAGCTTATTCGTTTCAGACATTTTCTTAGCTTTTTCTGATTTCTTGTATGCCACAAACTCAGCCCAGAATGGTTTTATCTTCTCAAACTGAATATTCTTGAAATCGGGAGTCTTCTTTTTCACGACATAGTCAAGGTGCAATCTTTTCTTCCAGTTGGTGAAACACTGGGCCATCTTCTTCAAAGCCCACTCCCTGACCTTAGCCTCCATGGCTCTTCCATGTTGTAAGGAGTCCTCAACTGGATCCTCCGCATTTGGATCCATCTCTATCTTCGGTAGTTTGAAATTAACCATGAGCCTCTTCCACAGTAAATCTTTGGCGTGGTTAGGGAAAAATAAACATGTTTCCTCTTCATCCGCATTAGCAGGCCTATTCCAATTTCTAATGGTGATCGGGATTAAGTCCCTAACGATTACTCCGCATTGTTCCACAAATTTGGTTGCGACAACTTCGGGAGCCGTCGGTTTGCCATCTTCAGCGACATCTTCGATCCTGAACCTCTCATGGTCTTGCAACTTTTTGGTTGGGCATCGTCCGCTCTTTTCAGTAGATTCCTTCGATCCGGAGGGCTAAAAGAAGAAAGATCGTCGTTAGTATTTCTATATAGATAGCAGATGATTAATTAATGAATTGATTTATATTACATGCACCTCGCCGGAGCGGTCGTCTTCTCGATTACACAAGGCATAACCTTCTCCCTCGCGGAAGGCAACACCTTCAACCTCAAACAAGTTGTCTACTCCGGTAAAAAGATGATCACCCTCACCGGAGTTGTTCAGAAACGTTGATACGTCTAAATTATCTTCCCCACGGATCACACCTTGGATCAACTCTTCCTTTTCTTCGTCTCTGACGTGTGGGTCCATATTTTCTGCATAGGTGGAAAAACGAATAAGTTAAAGCGGCTAAAGGAGAAAGTTAAGTACGGTGTTGAGAGATATAAACCCTAATTTAGAGAAACCCTAATATATACATACACAATAATAAAAATGAAGAGAAAGGGGAACCGTGTAGTAGATAGGCACATCGTCGAACCCACATGCACCTAAGTTGCTTGACAATGTGAATCAGGTCTGGGCTACCCACAGTGACTGACCAGTGGGGCCGAAGACCAATAATACCAAAGTAATTAATAAACCTAATAATACCTAACTAATAATAAACCTAATAATCGAAACACCGAAAAGAAAGGGAAACAATCAACACATGGCATCGATGCAATGCTCAAGCAAGTATGATGATATGACAAGTTAATTTGCATTGAATGTAACCCTAAGACATGCTCGACGATTTAATCGGGGTTCCGAGGGGTGAAAACCCTAACTCGGGGAAACTCCGGAACATTGAGAGGGGTGCATTTTTTCTTCTAATTATACTTGTCATTTAAGTTGTGGAACAATGCATGATTATAGTTTAGATAGATAGGTTTCATTTTTATGAACAATTTGATATATTATTTGTATTTTTCTGACTTATAAACAATAAGTTATTGATTTTACAATATTAAATCATTTTCTGGAATTAAAAAAAGGCAAATAGTTTTTAAACCGGGGCGCCCCCTAGCCAGTGAGACTGACAGAAGGGCCCCAGTGCCAACTCAGCCTCCACGCGTACAGATCATTTTCCTACCACAGAGAAGCCTACCCACTGAGGCTGACTGATGGGCCCTAGGCCACATCAGCTGCCACGCGAGCACGAGTGACGTCAGCACGACGTCACGCTGGCGGTGAGCTCCCAGCGGCGGCGATAGCGGGCACCCCTGGACGCGCGGATGGGCGCGTTAGAGAGAGCGCGATGCAGGGAGAAAGGGAGTGGCGGCGCCGCTCCTTGTTGGTCACCGGAGCGTCGCCTCCGTCGAGATCGAGCGGCGGCGTCGTCGGGCACACACGGGGAGAGTAGTACAGGAGGAGAGGGAGAGAAAGAAGAACACCGTGAGGATCAGCAGCTCACCAGGAACACGACGGAGGTGGTGGCGAGGCCGGGCGATCTCGGGAGACGCCAGAATCGACGGAGGCGACGCGCGGATGGAGCTTCCAATCCAGGCGATTGAGGTCACGCGCGAGGGGGAAAAGTAGCAGGGGCGCGCGTGGACGGAGGCAGCGGCGGTGGCGGACGGAACGCGCGGGTGGCGGCGAGCTCGGGCAGCCTGCCGGCGTCGGGGGTGCGCGCGTCGGTGAGAAGCAGAGAAGTGAGATGGGGAAGAAGAAGAGGAGGCGCGTCAGTTATAAACGAAAGGCCTTTAGTCCCGGTTGGTGGCTCCAACCGGGACTAAAGGGGCATACATCCCGGTTGGAGCCACCAACCGGGACGTATAGTCCAATATTTTCAGCAGACCAAGGGTTGGCGCGCAGGGGGTATTTAGTCCCGGTTGGTGGCTCCAACCGGGACATATTCCCCTGATTTTCAAATTTTTTCAGGTATTTTCTCTCTGTTCCCGCCTTATTTTCTATTTTGGGGTTTAAATTTGTATTGTTTTTTAAATGATAATTTATTTGGAATTTAGAAAAACTTTAAACATAAAAAGTGTTTGGATTTGAATAAATAATTCATAACCACTTGCTAATTTTAAAAAATAATTAATGTAACCATTTAAAATATGAACCATTTACAATTAAAAATGAATTAACTTATATTTTTTTAATATCAATTTGGAATTTAGAAAAACTTTAAACATAAGAAGTGTATGGATTTGAATAAATAATCCAAAACCATTTTCTATTTTTAAAAAATAATTAATGTAACCTTTTAAAATGAATTAACTTATATTTTTGAATATTAATTTGGAATTTAGAAAAACTTTAAACATAAAAAGTGTTTGGATTTGAATAAATAATTCAAAACCATTTTCTGTTTTAAAAAAAATTAATGTAACCATTTAAAATATGAACCATTTACAATTAAAAATGAATTAACTTATATTTTTTAATATCAATTTGGAATTTAGAAAAATTTAAACATAAGAAGTGTATGGATTTGAATAAATAATCCAAAACCATTTTCTATTTCTAAAAAAATAATTAATGTAACCTTTTAAAATGAATTAACTTATATTTTTGAATATTAATTTGGAATTTAGAAAAACTTTAAACATAAGAAGTGTATGGATTTGAATAAATAATCCAAAACCATTTTCTATTTTTAAAAAATAATTAATGTAACCTTTTAAAATGAAGATAGGGGACGAGCATCGTTCGAACTTGCATTGGATCTCTGAAGAAACCACATATTGCGAGTCTAAAAATGATTTTTTCAAAAAATCACGGGCGATAGATCATGTACCTGTAGTACAAACCGGACCCACTTCCTACCGATTCGGCAGACATTTGTCCTTTTTACCCGGGATGGACGAAAAGGTTTGAGATGTACCGGTTGGGAGATAGTCCATGTAAGGTGGTCTAGTATTTTAGGAAAATGGGACGGTAGCATTCTGAAACGGCATTTTGGTGGTTACTTCACAAAACGACCCGTTTTTTGCGCTCGGAAAATGGAAAAGGGCTTTTCTGTGCGACAAAAAGGAAAACTTTCTCCTGCAACATTGTTCTCCATACCAATGTCCACACACATGCATAATATGGGCACAACATCACAAACTATGGCGTGATTCAGCACATAACATCGGTCATTTGGACCGAAAGCCATGAAACCTCGAACATGATAGGTTATTTTGTGAAGGTTTTTTCGAAACATGATCAATATACCAAGTCTGGTATTTTTCCTTTCAACTATGTAACAAAATATGACACCACGCGAAGGATTTTCATTGTTCGGATTTTTTTTAAATTTATTATGCCCGTTTTGAATTATCTGAATTTCTAACTATGGTCGAACCGGTGTGCATGAAGATAGGGGACGGGCATCGTTAGAACTTGCATTGGATCTCTGAAGAAACCACATATTCCGAGTCTAAAAATGATTTTTTCAAAAAATCACGGGCGATAGATCATGTACCTGTAGTACAAACCGGACCCACTTCCTGCCGATTCGGCAGACATTTGTCCTTTTTATCCGGGATGGACGAAAAGGTTTGAGATGTACCGGTTGGGAGATAGTCCATGTAAGTGGTCTAGTATTTTAGGAAAATGGCATTTTGGTGGTTACTTCACAAAACGACCCGTTTTTTGAGCTCGGAAAATGGAAAAGGGCTTTTTCGTGCGAGAAAAAGGAAAACTTCCTCCTGCAACATTGTTCTCCATACCAATGTCCACACACATGCATAATATGGGCACAACATCACAAACTATGCCGTGATTCAGCACATAACATCGGTCATTTGGACCGAAAGCCATGAAACCTCGAACATGATAGGTCATTTTGTGAAGGTTTTTTCATTGTTCGGATTTTTTTTGAATTTATTATGCCCGTTTTGAATTATCTGAATTTCTAACTATGGACTACCACACGAAGGATTTTCATTGTTCGGCAGACATTTAGTCCCGGATGTAGTCACAAACCGGGACTAAAAATATTTTCCGCCATTTCCCACCTCTTCCCGCCAAGTTTTCCCGCCGTTTCCTTTCTACTAGAGCTTTTAGTCCCTGATGTAGTCACTAACCGGGACTAAAGATATTTCCCGCCATTTCCCAAAGCTTCACGCCAAGTTTTCCCGCCCTTTCCCTCTATATTTAGGGTGATCGTGTCATGGCTATCCACACATCCACACCTTCCTCTCTTAGAACAATGGACAACGCCTACTGGGCCATTCTGACCCTCGAGGAGACCGAGGCGCTGTGCGCCTCCAACTACCCTTGTCCGC
This sequence comes from Avena atlantica, assembly GCA_910589765.1. Classification (NCBI taxonomy): domain Eukaryota; kingdom Viridiplantae; phylum Streptophyta; class Magnoliopsida; order Poales; family Poaceae; genus Avena; species Avena atlantica. The sequence continues at coordinate 509,350,990 of OU342739.1, read as the reverse complement.
CGGACTACCGGCCGCCCGCCGGCTGGATGCTGAGCGCTGGAGGGGTTCCTGTCCCTCCTGTCCCACAAGGTTCCGCACGCCAGGCGGCCATCACAAACCACTTCTACCACGAGCTCACGCCGAAGCAGCGGATGGATCCCCAGTGGGATCCCGACAACTATGACACCTGCAATGCCTTCTTCGCTAATAGGCGGGAAAGGGAGCTCGCCAGGTACGAGGGTGATGGCCCGCCACCGGTGAACCACAACGAAGCCAGCCGTCGTCTGTGGTGGGCGAACCATACTATCATCAGAGTGATGCGCTACATCGCCGGGGGAGACCATCCTCGCCTACGGTGCCCACGAGACCACCCGCCACAGGCCCCACACTGTCTCGGCGGTAGCGGCATCGTCTTCCAGGAGACCCCTCTCCCACCTGCCGTGAATCCGAGGCTGGAATGGCCCCTGGTATATGCCATGGATGGGCTGAGGATCCCCGGAGTGGCAGGTGACGATGATGATGATGATGACGACGACGATGAAGACCCTGAAGCTGCGTACTATAGGACTAGGCATGATTATGACTAAAGGGGGCGGCTTTAGTCCTGAGTGTTAGCTAGTCCCGGTTTGTCCCGGTTTTTAATATTAATAAATGTCTTGAGTGTTACCTAATAAATAGAGGGAAATGCCTATATAAAGAGAGGGTTCATATTTAGTCCCGGTTGGAGAAACCAACCGCGACTGAAGGGATTGCGGCAGAGTGGGCTAGGCAACACTAATAATAGGGGTGAGTGTCGACATTATGTCGTGCGGCTTGTACCTTGTCCCGGATGGTGTCACCAACCGGGACTAAAGATGAACCTTTAGTCCCGGTTGGAGACACCAACCGAGAATAAAGATGAGTCAGCACTAATAATAGGGGTGAGTGTCGACATTATGTCGTGAGTGTCGACATTATGCCGAGCTGCTTGTACTATAAATATGCATCCTTGTGAGTCCAGTCCTCCAGCCAGTTTGAGGCATCTCCAAGATGGTTTTAGAGAGCAGGGACACCACTACGGCCAGTTTCAGGGATATGCCAACGGAGCCCAGTCCTCCGGCATCTCCGAGAAACTGGTCATAGAGGCACTCCCTAATATGTGAAATTAGTTAGCTCCGAGGCGTATTGATATACTTAGTGAAGTTACAAGCTGCAAGATGGTTTTCGAGAGCAGGGACACCACTGCGGCCAGTTTCAGGGAGATGCCGACGGAGCCCAGTCCTCTGGCATCTCCGAGAAACTGGTCATAGAGGCACTCCCTAATATGTGAAATTAGTTAGCTCCGAGGCGTATTGATCTAGTTAGTGAAGTTACAAGCTGCAAGATGGTTTTCGAGAGCAGGGACACCACTACGACCAGTTTCAGGGAGATGCCGACGGAGCCCAGTCCTCCGGCATCTCCAAGAAACTGGTCATAGAGGCACTCCCGGTCCAGCCACAAAACGGGACTAACACTCAAGACATTTATTAATATTAAAAACTGAGACTACAAAACCGGGACTAAAGGCCACAAACCGCGAAAGATATCCTTCGGTCAAGCCACAAACCACGAAAGACATGAACTAGAGTTACATAATATGAGCATGAACTTCTTGGCATATGTCATTCCTTATGACCGCTTGAGACGTAACCATGGAGCATCTTCTTTACTTAACGGAATGCTTGGGTCAGTTTTCACTGTGAAGGGCGAAATTTCATCAAACTTATTATAATCTTCTGACATGTCTGTCTTGTCCTCGATTCCCACGATGTTTCTTTTCCCTGAAAGAACTATGTGACGCTTTGGCTCATCATATGATGTATTCGTTTGCATATTTTTTCTTTTTTTTTGGTCTGGAGGACATGTCCTTCACATAGAAAACCTGAGACACATCATTGGCTAGGACGAATGGTTCATCTCTATAACCAAGATTGTTGAGATCCACTGTTGTCATTCCGTACAACTGGTCTATCTTTACCCCTTCCCCATTCAGGTTGACCCATTTGCAGCGAAACAAAGGGACCTTAAAAGAGACTCCATAGTCTAGTTCCCATATCTCCTCTATGTAACCATAATATGTGTCCTTTTGTCCATTCTCATCTATTGCATCAAAGCGGACACCACTATTTCGTACCCTTGGAAATTCAATACCGTAGAAGATGGTGACGCGGCCAACAAGTATAGCTGATCTCCAACAGTGGTGTCATTCAAGAGATGTGTCCGCATCCAACCACCGAAAGACTTCATGTGTTCATCTGTAATCCATGATTCAGGCTTCCCTTGGTTTTTGGAGCGTACAATATTCTTGTGTTCCTCGATATACGGAGCTGCCAAGGTGGAATTATGTAGAACTGTGTAGTGTGCTTTAGTGAAAGAATCCCCGTCCCTACATATCATTGCTTTCTTTCCCAGCGTGCCTTTTCCACTTAGTCTTCCCTCATGCCGCGAGTCAGAAACACCAATCGGCTTAAGGTCAGGAATAAAGTCAACATAAAACTCAATGACCTCCTCTGTTCCATATCCCTTGGAGATGCTTCCTTCTGGTCTAGCACGGTTATGAACATATTTCTTTAAGACTCCCATGAACCTCTCAAAGGGGAACATATTGTGCAGAAATACCGGACCGAGAATGGCAATCTCTTCCACTAGATGAACCAGGAGATGCGTCATAATATTGAAGAAGGATGGTGGGAACACCAATTCAAAAATAACAAGACATTGTACCACATCCTTCTGTATCCTTGGCAAAATATCTGGATTGATTACCTTCTGAGATATTGCATTGAGGAATGTACACAGCTTCACAATGGGTACTCGAACATTTTCCGGTAGAAGCCCCCTCAATGCAATCGGAAGCAACTGCGTCATAATCACGTGACAGTCATGAGACTTCAGGTTTTGGAACTTTTTCTCTGCCATATTTATTGTCCCCTTTATATTAGATGAGAAGCCCGTCGGCACCTTGATACTGTAAAGGACTTCAAAAAAGATTTCCTTCTCTGCTTTGGTAAGAGCATAGCTGCCACGACTTAAGTGACGCCATTTATCCGTCTTGTTATGTGTATGCATGTTCTTTGGGTCTTTCATAATTTGTTGGTCCTCCCGTGCTTCAGGTGTATCTTTTGTCTTCCCATACACGCCTAGGAATCCTAGCAGGTTCACGCAGAGATTCTTCGTCACGTGCATCACGTCGATTGAAGAGCGGACACGCAGGACTTTCCAATATGGCAGCTCCCAAAATATAGATTTCTTCTTCCACATGGGTGCGTGTCCTGTAACGACGTTGTTCGGAACTGATTGACCGCCGGGACCCTTTCCAAAGATTACTTCTATGTCCTTGACCATACCAAATACATCATCACCAGCAGGGAGTTCAGGCTTCTTCCGGTGATCTGCCTCACCTTTGAAATGCTTGCCTTTCTTTCTTACGGGATGATTGGTCGGAAGAAATCGTCGATTCGCCAGGTACACAACCTTCTTGCATTTATGCAAATATGTACCTTCGGTCTTATCTAAACAGTGGGTGCATGCCTTATATCCCTTGTTTGTCTGTCCTGAAAGGTTACTAAGAGCAGGCCAATCATTGATGGTTACGAATAACAACCCTCGTAGATTAAATGGCTCCTGTTTGTTCTCATCCCACGCACGTACACCTGGTTTTCCCCAAAACTGTAAGAGTTCTTTAACTAATGGCCTAAGGTACACATCAATGTCGTTGCTCGGTTGCTTCGGGCCTTGGATGAGCACTGGTATCATAATGAACTTATGCTTCATGCACAACCAAGGACGCAGGTTCTAGATACATAGAGTCACGGGCCAGGTGCTCTGACTGCAGCTCTGCTCCCCAAAAGGATTCATGTCATCCGTACTTAGACCAAACCATAAGTTCCTTGCGTCACCTGCAAAGTCTGGGAAGTCTCTCTCGATTTTTCTCCACTGTGACCCATCATCAGGGTGTCTCAACTTCCCGTATTTCTTACGGTCTTCTTTGTGCCATCGCAACAACCTGGCATGCTCTTTTTTTCTGAACATGCGTTTCATCCTTGGTATTATATGAGCATACCACATAACCTTACCAGGAACCCTCTTCCGGAGGGGCTCTCCCTCAACATCATCAGGGTCATCTCGTCTGATCTTATACCGCAACGCGTTGCATACCGGGCATTTATCTAAATTCTCATACTCCTTACCGCGGTAGAGGATGCAGTCATTAATGCATGCATGTATCTTTTGCACATCTAATCCCAGCGGACAGAGAGTCTTCTTTGCTTCGTAGGTACTCTCGGGAAGTTCGTTATGTTTTGGAAACTTTGGCTTCATTATTTTCAGCATCTTTTCAAATGATGAGTCGGTTAGACCACACTCTGCCTTCCATCGCAACAATTCCAGTGTGGTACCGAGCTTTGTGCTGCCATCTTTACAATTTGGGTACAACAATTTCTTGTGATCTTCTAACATGCCCTCTAACTTCAACTTCTCATTTTCTGTTTCACAGTCTCGCTTTGCATCAGAAATGACCCTACCAAGTTCATCAGCCGGCTCATCTGATGCCCGTTCTTCACCTCTTTCCTCTCCATTGTCTTCCATTGCAGTATCACTGTATTCAGCAAACATATGATGATAGTTGTTATCATCATCTTCTTCTTCACCATCTTCCATCATAACCCCTCTTTCCCCGTGCTTGGTCCAGCAATTATAGTTGGGCATGAAACCTTTCATAATCAGGTGGCCGCGAATGATTTTCGAGGAAGAGTACTCCTTGTTGTTCCGACATTGAACACATGGACAACGTATAAATCCATTCTCTTTGTTTGCCGTAGCCACATCGATAAATTTATCCACGCCTTTGATATATCCGGCTACGCGCCGGTCACCGTACATCCATTCCCGACCGTTCATCTGCATCATATAAGTAAGTTTATAAAAAAAACAGGACATCATAAATAGTGAAATAACCAATTCACACCGACACATGAATTGTATCAATGACCTAGAAAAGATAAGATTGCTAACCTCGATCGAGGGAAATAACGAGAAGAAAGCTCAAGTGCGTCTCGGACACCTTCTATATTTTTGTTCTATGAGAAATTAAACGGGATTATTCACTCAAATATTTCAACAAACACCTTCAATGCATGCATGAGAAAAAACTAACACACCCCCTCACACCTTCCACCATTCGAAAAAACAGAGTAGAGGCAGAGGGGGCTGGGGCGTTGCATTTATAGAGGGCAGGAGGTCTTTAGTCCCGGTTGGAGCTAGCAACCGGGACTAAAGGTGCGTGCCACGCCACGTGGCTGTGGCCAAACCTTTAGCCCCGGTTGGTGGCTCCAACCGGGACGTATTGCCTTTACCAACCGGGACGCATGCCCCTGGCCCCGTGCCCGCTCCAACCGGGACGCGTGCCAGCATTAGTCCCGGTTGGTGGCGCAACCGGGACAAATGCTCTGAGGGGTCGCGAACGGATAGCTCTTTTTCCACTAGTCTATGCGGGACACCCGCGGGTAAACAAGAAAAAATGGTGGGTTTTCGTGGGAAGCCCACGATCGAGCGCGGACATTAAAAAAACTATTTCGATCAAATTAATATTTTACATTTGTCTAGATTCGAATATATCTAGTCATATTTAGTGTTAGATACATTCGAATCTAGCCAAATATGAGTACATTAATTTGGATCGGAAGGAGTAGAAATTTCTCAATCAAGCAAATATTATGTCTAGTAGAAAGAATGGCGAGTCACTCAAAAAGTAGAAAAAATAATTAATACATTAAAGTGCTAAATGTTGATCGTATTATATACTAAAATATTTTATAAACATTATACAAACAATAATTACAGTAATATATTTGCGGGTATATGTGGGTATCCACGGAATAGTTTCGCGGGCTCTTGTAAAACAGCCACTTAAATTGTATGGGACTGTGCAGACGTATGCGGGCTTCCCGCGGGTAGTCCCACCTGCTCGTGCAGGGTGCATTTCGATAGACGTAGTGTTTTCTTCTCACCCCAATCGATGGAGGTCGTTATCGATCGGTGCCTACTGCGTGCGAAACAGCTTGGTTGATCGACGACTGGAACACTTTATGGATTCTACAAAGCCTCCGCCTCTCTCCTGCCCTGAAATCGTGTACCCGTATATTTTTTGTGCGTCTTTGCACTAGCTAGAAAAATCAAGGAATCGGTAACAGTGTTGGTACAGTTCATGGTACCAACTCTATATTCCGTCCGTCGTCCGTAAATAAGTGTATTTTTAGCTTTTGCCTAAATTAAATTTTATCAAATTCGACCAACTTTATAGAAAAATATAACAACATAAATTACATGTTATTGACATATTATGTCACTACACTACAGCATGCGACGGCTACGCCGACGGCAAAAAGCCCTCGGCGTAGCCAGCTTTGCCGTCGGCATACGCTACGCCGAGGGCTGCCGTCGGCGTAGCCCCCTCGGCGAAGCAAAAATGGCCGTCGGCGTAGCAAACAACCGTCGGCGTAGAGCTGCGGGCCCGTCGGCGGAACGGCCGTCGGCGAACGGCGGCGCTGCCGTTAGACGGCCACTAACGGCGCACCCTATACGCCGACGGCCCTACCCTCGGCGTATGGTGGCCACGTGGCACCCGCTGGGCCTCCCTAGGAGGGGGCTATGCCGACGGCCTCGCCCTCGGCGTATGTGGACGCGTGTCCACCGCCTGGGCCTCCCAGGCTGGCGCGAGGCTGGCGCTAGGCCGACGGCCTGCCCTCGGCGTAGGCGCAGGTGCTACGCCGACGGCAGTGCCCTCGGCGTAGACCTGACCATATGGCCCATGGCAGAGGGCTACGCCGATTTGCCGTCGGCGTATGACATGCACAGTTTTTTTTGTTTGAATTTTTCACAGCAGCAGCAGCACTCACAGCAGCCATACATCATCCATACATCGATGCATACATCCATACAGCCATACATCATCCATACATCCATGCAATATATATTCCACACCAATTGAAACAAGATCACATATGCCATACATGTATCAACATCAGTCATACAAGATCATCCATACATTAGTCATACAATGTCATCGACATCATCACACATGCCTACAACTCTGGAGGAGAGGGGGTGTACCCGCGATCTCCCCTGGTGAAAAGTGGCGACCTCTGGCGAGGGTTGCGTCCAGTAAAAGCAGCAGAAGAGCCACCTGGCGAGGGAGTAGGAGAAGTGTGAAGCTTGGGAGAACCACCTGCAGAATGGCCAGGAGATGGACCATTGTTATGAAGCGGTGTGATCTGACGCCCATCCGGCGAGGCGTGGCCAAAGTGTCGGTTCCCAGAAGCTCTCGTTCCCTACATGTTGCCTACATGTTAGCAACTTGCGAGGCAAAGTAAAGCGATAACCAGTGGGTTAGCAAAGAACTTACCGGTGTCGATGCGTAGTAGGTCCTAGCGAAGCTGTCCTTCGATTGCAAAAATGGCGCCGGACCTGGCATGGGAGGCACGGGCCCTAAATCTCTATTCTGACCAGTTTGAATATTCACCATCATGTCCTGCAAGATAGTTTAGAAGTCAGGCCGTAGTACAACAAACGGGGGGAAGTGGGACTTGTATCTTTTGCAAAAATAAAGGTTCGGAATTACATTTACGTATTGCATATAGATCGCATGCGCCTCCTGATGCTGCCGAAAGGCCACCTGATATTCCTCGTAAACGGTATCGTAGGCCGCGTCTAACTCAGGCTACAATTTCAAATACAAGGAATCTCGTCAGTGGTTAGCCATGCAGGAACAAAAGTCATAAAGATGATGAGAACGAGAAAAACTTACATCCTCGGCAGAGCGACGAGGCAGGCCACGAGACGGGATAGGAGGGGCCATCGGCGGGGTAGGTAGCCTTGAGACGGCTGAAGCTCGTGCTGAGGGTAGGCTTGACCTTCTTATTCAGAATCTTGAGGCGTCCATGCTGCAATCCGTGCCCCGACAGGACCAACGACTCCTCGTCGATCTCCACGTGAATGGGGTCATCCACATGGGGGTGACGAGCCTTCACCATCGTGCTGTAGTTTCCCAAGTCGTTCTGGGCAGTGCCGAAGTACACGGGCAACGAGGGTTGAGGCTCCGAGTAATTGGGCTTCTTTCGCCGCATCATCTCATAGACGGCGACGTCATGAATCACCTCCTCGGGTTGTGCCTCGGCCACCTATATCGCGAAAATAAATATTATGCATCTGAAGTACAAACATGACGAGAAATACACGCAGGTCGTTCCATGTATACACGTACCACCTTCCCCTTGAAGCGGTCAAAGTTGCGGTTTCCCGCACAGTGCGTTCCACCATCGCCTCGGTTATCCGCGTTCCGCCTCGACAAGGCTGCAAACTCCTCGTCTTCTCTGAGCCACCTCGTCCTAACCAGCTCCTCCCATGCGAGTCGATGCGGCTCGGCCCAATCGGGGATAACCTAAAAATACAATACTCAACTCCAGACAATGCAATGGCAACTTAGCAGCAATGTAGAATCTTATTGACATTTTACTCACCGACATGTACTCTTCTGGCGTCATCGAGTACTCAGGATTAGGGTTCCTACCGACAATGTCTTCCTTCCTGACCCTCACGCCCCTGTCATCCCAGAAGTGGCTAGCGGCCGTGACCTTCTGGTTGTACCACACCTGGGGGGTCAACTTCACACAAGCCCCAAGCAAAGTCCTCTGCGCCTTCTCCTGGTCCTCCTCGGCCACACGGTAAAATCACTTCAATCATGCATAAGAGTCATGAGTTAGCACGGTGGGGTCATCAAGTATGAACATAACTCGAGAAATATGCCTTACCCAAAACTTGGTGATGATAGCATCAGCAGCTGTCGTAAAGCCCGGGACACGGGTAGTCTGGTAGTCCGCCCAAGTAGTAGCTAGCTTCCTGTCACCCTCGTGGGTAATGTGATAGCCCGGAACTTCCTAATCAGAGCTCCAACGAGGCTGTTAGGAAGGCGAGCCTTGTTGGAATTATGCCCTAGAGGCAATAATAAAGATGTTATTATTATAATTCTTGTTCATGATAAAGTTTATGTTCCATGCTAGAATTGTATTAAGCGGAAACTTTAATACTTGTGTGGTTTGTGAACAACACCGTGTCCCTAGTACGCCTCTATGGACTAGCTCATTGATCAATGATGGTTAAGGTTTCCTAACCATAGACATGAGTTGTCAATTGATAATGAGATCATATCATTGGGAGAATGATATGGTGGATAGACCCAAACAAAGCAGAGCAATTAGATCGTGTCATCGTGTTCGTCTTTGCGAAGATTTTCCTATGTCAAATATTGTATTCCTTAGACCATGAGATAATGCAACTCCCTGGTATCGGAAGAAAGCTTTGAGGTCATCAAACGTCATCCTATGAGAGGGTGATCATAAAGGTGTCTCTCAGGTGATCGGAAAGTATCTGTTGGGTTGTATGTATCGAGATGGAATTTGTCCCTCCCAAGTCGGAGAGATATACTTCGGGCCCACTCGGTAATCGATATCAACACCGCTTGCAAGCATGTGGTTAAGGAGTTAATCACAAAGTGATATCGGATTACGGAACGAGTAAAGTACTTGCTGTGAACGAGATTGAACTGGGTATGACGGTACCGACGATCGAATCTCGGGCAAGTAAAATATCGCGAGACGAAGGGAATATATATATGGGATTGATTGAATCCTGGCATCGTGGTTCATCCGATATGATCATCGATGAATGTGTGGGAGTCAATATGGGTGCCCAGACCCCGCTGTTGATTATTGATAGAAGATCATGTCTGCATATTCTCGAACCCGCAGGGTCACACACTTAACGTATCTCGACGCTAGGATAGATTGGATAATTGGTTTATGAATTTTTGTTCGGAGTCTCGGATGGGATCCGGGATATCACGAGAGGTTCCGGAATGGTCCGGAGAATAAGATTAATATAAGGCAGTGCAGTTTTTGGAGTTCGGAATTGTTCCGGGTTAATCGGTATTGTACCGGAAGCTTCTAGAACCTTCCGGAAGGGGACCAACGTGGCCCCACCTTCCGGGAGGGGGCATGGGCCTATGAGGGAGTGTCCTGGCCGCTTTGGGCCAGGGGCACAAGGCCCCATAGGGCCCAGCCGATTCTAGAGAGATTTGACTCGTTTAAATCTCGGGATAGAATTTCTAGATAAGGGAGAGTTTAAATCGTTTAAATTAGAGATAGGATTTCTAGATAAGGGAGAGTTTAAATTGTTTAAACTAGAGATAGGCTTGGAGGAGGGGCAAGGGCTGGCCGCCCCCCTCTATATATAGAGGGGTGGTGCGCCCCCTCCCCCACACACACCTTCCTCCAAGCCCTAGCAGCCTTGCTACCTTCCTCTCTCCCTCCCGACTGTTTGTAGGCGAAGCCCTGCAGCAGAAATTCTCCACCATATACACCACGCCGTCGTGCTGTAGATCCAATCTATCTCTCCACCATACTCGCTGGTCCGAGGAAGGAGGAGACGTCGAGGTGCTGCACGTGTGCATCTCACGGAGGCACCGCCACTTGTGGTGCTAGATCGGATCGGATCGCGAGGAGGAGAAGCGAGTACGACTACATCACCCACGTTCCGACGAACGTTCCGCTGTGCGAATCTTCAAGGGTATGAAGATCTAATCCAATCTCTCTCGTTGTTTGCATCTCCTAGATTAGATCTTGGCTTTCCCTCTGTTCGCTCCGTAGAAAATTTTGATTTACTATGCCGCGAATCCCTTCAAGCCTTGGTCCCCGGAGGAAATGTCCAATTGCTGCACAATAATAAACATTAGTACACAATAATTATTTATGACCAACATGAAATAAAATGTTTTAAATTGCCAAATTAGTACACTTACTCAAGGCCATCTGGAATAATAAGGGCTTTCGCCTCCTGAGTCCTAGGCTCAAACTTCTCGTCAGGGACTCCCGATTCCCCACCATTCCGCAATTTCTTCGGCCCCACCAACTCGCGGCTAGTGTCCGCCTCCGTATCGATCCCCACCTCCCTCTCGGTCCTCGCCTCTGTCTCAGACTCTGCCTCCCTCTTGGACTCTGCCTCCCTCTCGGCCCTGAAAGGTTGCTCTGTCAGGAACAACTCAGGAGCCACGTCGCCAGAAGCAGAGGGTGGTGGGTCAAAGTCCACGCCTCCTCCCGTGGCACCTCGTCCTCGTCCTCCTCGACCTCGGCCTCGACCCCGTCCTCCGCCAGCAGGAGCAAGATCGGGGTAACGCGGATTGGGATTTGGCTGTCTCCCACTCTGTGTAGCTCTTTTCTTGCGCTGCTTCAGCGCATTAAGCAAGGATGAACTGGTTGCCTTGCCGCTGCTCATATTGTTCAATCACATGCATTAAGTAAGAGAAAACAGTTAAGCACAAAGACATAATAAAATGTATACACAAAGAATAGAGGCATAATGCAATTAAGAAAACAGTTAAGCACAAAGACAAAATAAAGGCGTACCCGGGCATGTCATGCATAGTATATTGTAACCAAACTTTCATCAAAAAGTTTCTCTTTGATGCTCGGTCGTATGTCAACGTCCCGTGTATCCAAGAGTGGTTCAAATCATCCACAATCGGCTGCATGTAGACACTCAAGTTCTTCCCCGGATACTCAGGTCCTGGAATTATCAGCGGCAAAAACATGGTCTTCCGTTGCATTAATACTCCGGGAGGGAGATTGAGCGGAATAACATACACCGGCCAGCAGCTGTACGAGTCCTTCGACATACCATATGGGTTGAAGCCATCTGTTGCTATCGCAATTCTAACATTCCGAGCCTCTTCTGCCCACCGGGGGTATTTGTCATCGAAGTTCTTCCATGCCTTACCATCAGATGGATGTCCCATCTTCTTCCGTCCGTTCTCGTCCTCGTATCTTTTCGCCTTCTTGTGCCACGACATCTGTTTGGCAGTCTCCTCGCTCAAGTAAAGCCGCTGGATTCTTTTTATGAATGGGAGATACCGAAGTATCTTCTTAGCGACCTTCGACTGCCTCATATGGCCATCCTTCCCCTTTATCTCTTCATATCTAGAGGCCTTACAAATGGAGCAGTACTTGTCACCCTCAAATTGTTTCCAAAACAAAAGGCAGCCTTTTGGACAACAATCTATCTTTTCATAATCCATGTTGAGCTCCTTCATGAGTTTCTTCGTTTCGTGAAAGGTTTTAGGCAGATAATGCCCTTCGGGCAACATGTTACCACATGTTCTCAGATTAGCTTCAAAGTGAGAACGGGTGACGGAGTACTGGCACTTGTCGGCTAGACACTAAGAGATGGCATCGAGATGAGAAATCTTTGCACCCTCGTACAAAGGCCTCTTAGCCGCGGCCATCATATCAAGGAAGGACTTCACAGTTGGCTCCGGTTCCTCCGGTTCTAGCGGTTCCTCCGATTCTGGTGATTCCTCCCGTGGAGGTGGCGAATTCGGCTGGTCGGCATCGATAAGATCATCTAGCATGTTTCTAATCCCATCGTGCTCATTGCCATTGAGCCGCTGACGCATCACCTCACCTCTGTCACGTTCGTACCGAGCAAAGTCGACTTGCGTGACATAGTTAGACATGTACCCATATTGTAGAAGGTGTTTGTACATGTCATCCTTTCCCTGACGATGACGCTTAGTGCAATGAGCGCAGGGACAAAGTGCCCGAACCATTGCCTTCGAACCACACGCTAACTCATTCACTAACAAATGAGTGTTCCGTACCCAATTGTCTGTTTTATTAGTCGCACTAATACGGCCACTATACATCCACCCATTATCAGCCATCCTCTTCTGCTTTGTTGGGACACAAACAACAAATATAATATTTTATATCAAACAGGATATTAAATGCTTCATATTTTTACGCATTCATCAACCTACATTTCCAATAGGAAAAGAGGGTCCTAACCAGCCGCCGGATCCGTAGATTGGGTAAGTTCTCCCTGGTTCTACCCTGCTCCAAGCAGAATTTCGGCAGCACCTCCCCGCTGCTCTCCCGATACACGTCTCGACAAAAAGCCAAGAGGATGTGCATCCGGAGAACAACGAGGAGGCGCCACCGAAATCCTGTCTCGAATCGAGGTAGAGCCAGGGAGAACCAAAGCCAACTACGAATCTGCCGACTGCCCGATAAAAGCCATAAGCGTTATGCTCCAAAATATGCGAGACCACTAATGCATATTAAGTCGCGTAACGCTTACGGTCGGGATGACACCTAGGTGACGCGACATACTTGGTGATCTAGACACGAAAATAAACCTAGGTACAAGAGAGGCGAACGGATTCTCACCGTCGAAGTGTGATCAAATCGTCAAAGATGATCCGGGACCCCGCCGTCGAAACACTCCCCCCGCTCACCCTCCGGTAGCTGCAAAAAACATGAGAAGATGGTTAAATATCCAACAAATTCCATTATTGTCTCATCTACAAAGAAAGGCACAAATGTCATTATTGTCTAATCTACAATATACAATGCACATATGCCCGGCACTAACACTATTTTCATTATTGTGTCATCTACAATATAAAATAGTTACATCTAAATATTAACATAATACTAACAATACACCTAAATAAATATAACTAAGTACATCTAACAATACACCTAAATAAATATAACTAAGTACATCTAACAATACACCTAAAATTAACTATATCTAACAATACACCTAAATAAATATAACTAACTACATCTAACAATACACCTAAAATTAACTAAAGTACCAATACTAACCTAATGGGGGAGGGTGTGCTCGATGGAGGGGTGGGCAGTGGGGGAGGGGCGGGGCAGTGGGGGTGGCGACGGGGCAGTGGGGGAAGGGTGGGGCAGTGGGGGCAGGCGGGGAGGGGTGGGGCAGTGGGGGTGGTTGGCGGGAGGGAGGGGGTGCTGGCTGGCGGCGGTGGCTTGGGAGAGGGAGGGGTGGGGCAGTGGGGGAGGGGTGGGGCAGTGGGGGTGGCTGGCGGGAGGGAGGGAGGGGTTGCTGGCGGCTGTGGCTCGGGGAGGCAGCGGCGACGGCCCGAGGAGGCTGAGGGGGCGGCGGCCCGGGGAGGCTGAGGGAGGGCGGCGACTGGCGGCTCGGGGAGGCTGAGGGGGCAGCGGCGGCGGGGACACGAGCTCGAGGACCGGAGGCTGGCGGCGGGGTCGGGGGCGGGCGCGCGGGAGGTTGGGGATAGGGACTGGGGAGGAGTGGCCCGGGTGGGCCGCTCGGGCAGCCCTTAATGGATAGGGCTACGCCGAGGGCCAGGCGTACGCCGAGGGCTGCCCTCGGCGTAGCTAGTTTTTTTTGTTATTAATAAAAAATTATACAAAAACTTTATTAATATAACAAATGAAGAAACAATAATATATTATTTGGTGTCTACTATTATAGAAGAAACAATTGATGTTTACTAATATCCATGATTTTACTAAGTGTTAACGCATGTCTACAAAGGGGGTCACACTTGGGACTTACACATGGCACCTATACCAACCTCTCACCACACTCACACACATATGCTAGGGACACATGCAAGTTTTCATCTAATTCTGATGTTCTCGTGGTCTTCCTCCGGCGAAACCCTGATCTCTGTGCACACTCGGATCGTCTACCCCCCTAGACGTTCCTCTGACAGGGGTAGCCCGGCGTAGCTCTCTCTTGTTTTGTGTTTGTTTAGGTCATAGGGTGATGTAAAACCATGTTGGTTCACAAGTTGGGGCACTATCCTACCCGGTTTCACCTAAACGGGGAGATTCCCCCCTTATATGGGTACGGAACCTTCACCTCTAGGTTAGAGCGCATGCATGCGAGGGGGGACACATGCAAGCACCTATACCAACCTCTCACCACACTCACACACATATGCTAGGGACACATGCAAGTTTTCATCTGATTCCGATCTTCTCGTGGTCTTCCTCCGGCGAAACCCTGATCTCTGTGCACACTCGGATCGTCTACCCCCCTAGATGTTCCTCTGACAGGGGTAGCCCGACGTAGATCTCTCTTGTTTTGTGTTTGTTTAGGTCATAGGGTGATGTAAAACCATGTTGGTTCACAAGTTGGGGCACTATCCTACCCGGTTTCAGCTAAACGGGGAGATTCCCCCCTTATACGGTACGGAACCTTCGCCTCTAAGTTAGAGCGCATGCATGCGAGAGGGGACACATGCAAGCACCTATACCAACCTCTCACCACACTCACACACATATGCTAGGGACACATGCAAGTTTTCATCTGATTCCGATGTTCTCGTGGTCTTCCTCCGGCGAAACCCTGATCTCTGTGCTCTGTGCACACTCGGATCGTCTACCCCCCTAGACGTTCCTCTGACAGGGGTAGCCCGGCGTAGCCCTCTCTTGTTTTGTGTTTGTTTAGGTCATAGGGTGATGTAAAACCATGTTGGTTCACAAGTTGGGGCACTATCCTACTCGGTTTCACCTAAACGGGGAGATTCCCCCCTTATACGGGTACAGAACCTTCGCCTCTAGGTTAGAGCGCATGCATGCGAGGGGGGACATATGCAAGAACCTATACCAACCTCTCACCACACTCACACACATATGCTAGGGACACAAGCAAGTTTTCATCTGATTCCGATGTTCTCGTGGTCTTCCTCCGGCGAAACCCTGATCTCTGTGCACACTCGGATCGTCTACCCCCCTAGACGTTCCTCTGACAGGGGTAGCCCGGCGTAGCTCTCTCTTGTTTTGTGTTTGTTTAGGTCATAGGGTGATGTAAAACCATGTTGGTTCATAAGTTGGGGCACTATCCTACCCGGTTTAACCTAAAGGGGAGATTCCCCCCTTATACGGGTACAGAACCTTCGCCTCTAGGTTAGAGCGCATGCATGCGAGGGGGGACACATGCAAGCACCTATACCAACCTCTCACCACACTCACACACATATGCTAGGGACACATGCAAGTTTTCATCTGATTCCGATGTTCTCGTGGTCTTCCTCCGGCGAAACCCTGATCTCTATGCACACTCGGATCGTCTACCCCCCTAGACGTTCCTCTGACAGGGGTAGCCCGGCGTAGCTCTCTCTTGTTTTGTGTTTGTTTAGGTCATAGGGTGATGTAAAACCATGTTGGTTCATAAGTTGGGGCACTATCCTACCCGGTTTCACCTAAAGGGGAGATTCCCCCCTTATACGGGTACGGAACCTTCGCCTCTAGGTTAGAGCGCATGCATGCGAGGGGGGACACATGCAGGCACCTATACCAACCTCTCACCACACTCACACACATATGCTAGGGACACATGCAAGTTTTCATCTGATTCCGATGTTCTCGTGGTCTTCCTCCGGCGAAACCCTGATCTCTGTGCACACTCGGATCGTCTACCCCCCTAGACGTTCCTCTGACAGGGGTAGCCCGGCGTAGCTCTCTCTTGTTTTGTGTTTGTTTAGGTCATAGGGTCATGTAAAACCATGTTGGTTCACTAGTTGGGGCACTATCCTACCCGGTTTCACCTAAACGGGGAGATTCCCCCCTTATACGGGTACGGAACCTTCGCCTCTAGGTTAGAGCGCATGCATGCGAGGGGGGACACATGCAAGCACCTATACCAACCTCTCACCACACTCACACACATATGCTAGGGACACATGCAAGTTTTCATCTGATTCCGATGTTCTCGTGGTCTTCCTCCGGCGAAACCCTGATCTCTGTGCTCTGTGCACACTCGGATCGTCTACCCCCCTAGACGTTCCTCTGACAGGGGTAGCCCGGCGTAGCTCTCTCTTGTTTTGTGTTTGTTTAGGTCATAGGGTGATGTAAAACCATGTTGGTTCACAAGTTGGGGCACTATCCTACTCGGTTTCACCTAAACGGGGAGATTCCCCCCTTATACGGGTAGAGAACCTTCGCCTCTAGGTTAGAGCGCATGCATGCGAGGGGGGACATATGCAAGAACCTATACCAACCTCTCACCACACTCACACACATATGTTAGGGACACAAGCAAGTTTTCATCTGATTCCGATGTTCTCGTGGTCTTCCTCCGGCGAAACCCTGATCTCTGTGCACACTCGGATCGTCTACCCCCCTAGACGTTCCTCTGACAGGGGTAGCCCGGCGTAGCTCTCTCTTGTTTTGTGTTTGTTTAGGTCATAGGGTGATGTAAAACCATGTTGGTTCATAAGTTGGGGCACTATCCTACCCGGTTTCACCTAAAGGGGAGATTCCCCCCTTATACGGGTACGGAACCTTCGCCTCTAGGTTAGAGCGCATGCATGCGAGGGGGGACACATGCAAGCACCTATACCAACCTCTCACCACACTCACACACATATGCTAGGGACACATGCAAGTTTTCATCTGATTCCGATGTTCTCGTGGTCTTCCTCCGGCGAAACCCTGATCTCTGGCTCTGTGCACACTCGGATCGTCTACCCCCCTAGACGTTCCTCTGACAGGGGTAGCCCGGCGTAGCCCTCTCTTGTTTTTGTGTTTGTTTAGGTCATAGGGTGATGTAAACCATGTTGGTTCACAAGTTGGGGCACTATCCTACTCGGTTTCACCTAAACGGGGAGATTCCCCCCTTATACGGGTACAGAACCTTCGCCTCTAGGTTAGAGCGCATGCATGCGAGGGGGGACATATGCAAGAACCTATACCAACCTCTCACCACACTCACACACATATGCTAGGGACACAAGCAAGTTTTCATCTGATTCCGATGTTCTCGTGGTCTTCCTCCGGCGAAACCCTGATCTCTGTGCACACTCGGATCGTCTACCCCCCTAGACGTTCCTCTAACGGGGGTAGCCGGCGTAGCTCTCTCTTGTTTTGTGTTTGTTTAGGTCATAGGGTGATGTAAAACCATGTTGGTTCACAAGTTGGGGCACTATCCTACCCGGTTTCACCTAAACGGGGAGATTCCCCCCTTATACGGGTCCGGAACCTTCGCCTCTAGGTTAGAGCGCATGCATGCGAGGGGGGACACATGCAAGCACCTATACTAACCTCTCACCACACTCACATACATATGCTAGGGACACATGCAAGTTTTCATCTGATTCCGATGTTCTCGTGGTCTTCCTCCGGCGAAACCCTGATCTCTGTGCACACTCGGATCGTCTACCCCCCTAGACGTTCCTCTGACAGGGGTAGCCCGGCGTAGCTCTCTCTTGTTTTGTGTTTGTTTATTAGGTCATAGGGTGATGTAAAACCATGTTGGTTCACAATTTGGGGCACTATCCTACCCGGTTTCACCTAAACGGGGAGATTCCCCCCTTATACGGGTCTGGAACCTTCGCCTCTAGGTTAGAGCGCATGCATGCGAGGGGGACACATGCAAGCACCTATACCAACCTCTCACCACACTCACACACATTTGCTAGCTAGGGACACATGCAAGTTTTCATCTCATTCCTATGTTCTCGTGGTCTTCCTCCGGCGAAACCCTGATCTCTGTGCACACTCAGATCGTCTACCCCCCTAGACGTTCCTCTGACAGGGGTAGCCCGGCGTAGCTCTCTCTTGTTTTGTGTTTGTTTAGGTCATAGGGTGACGCAAAACCATGTTGGTTCATAAGTTGGGGCACTATCCTACCCGGTTTCACCTAAAGGGGAGATTCCCCCCTTATACGGGTACGGAACCTTCGCCTCTAGGTTAGAGCGCATGCATGCGAGGGGGGACACATGCAAGCACCTATACCAACCTCTCACCACACTCACACACATATGCTAGGGACACATGCAAGTTTTCATCTGATTCCGATGTTCTCGTGGTCTTCCTTCGGCGAAACCCTGATCTCTGTGCACACTCGGATCGTCTACCTCCCTAGACGTTCCTCTGACAGGGGTAGCCCGGCGTAGCTCTCTCTTGTTTCGTGTTTGTTTAGGTCATAGGGTGATGTAAAACCATGTTGGTTCAAAAGTTGGGGCACTATCCTACCCGGTTTCAGCTAAACGGGGAGATTCCCCCCTTATACGGGTACGGAACCTTCGCCTCTAGGTTAGAGCGCATGCATGCGAGAGGGGCACATGCAAGCACTTATACCAACCTCTGACCACACTCACACACATATGCTAGGGTCACATGCAAGTTTTCATCTGATTCCGATGTTCTCGTGGTCTTCCTCCGGCGAAACCCTGATCTCTGTGCAACTCGGATCGTCTACCCCCCTAGACGTTTTCCTCTGACAGGGGTAGCCCGGGTAGCTCTCTCTTGTTTTGTGTTTGTTTAGGTCATAGGGTGATGTAAAACCATGTTGGTTCACAAGTTGGGGCACTATCCTATCCGGTTTCACCTAAACGGGGAGATCCCCCTTATACGGGTACGGAACCTTCGCAATCTAGGTTAGAGCGCATGCATGTGAGGGGGGACTCATGCAAGCACCTATACCAACCTCTCACCACACTCACACACATATGCTAGGGACACATGCAAGTTTTCATCTGATTCCGATGTTCTCGTGGTCTTCCTCCGGCGAAACCCTGATCTCTGTGCACACTCGGATCGTCTACCCCCCTAGACGTTCCTCTGACAGGGGTAGCCCGTCGTAGCTCTCTCTTGTTTTGTGTGTGTGTTAGGTCATAGGGGTGATGTAAAACCATGTTGGGTCCAATTGGGGCACTATCCTACCCGGTTTCACCTAAAACGGGGAGATTCCCCCCTTATAACGGGTACGGAACCTTCGCCTCTAGGTTAGAGCGCATGCATGCGAGGGGGGGACACATGCAAGCACCTATACCAACCACCTCTCACCACACTCACACACATATGCTAGGGACACATGCAAGTTTTCATCCGATTCCGATGTTCTCGTGGTCTTCCTCCGGCGAAACCCTGATCTCTGTGCACACTCTCGATCGTCTACCTCCCTAGACGTTCCTCTGACAGGGGTAGCCCGGCGTAGCTCTCTCTCTTGTTTCGTGTTTGGTTTAGGTCATAGGGTGATGTAAAACCATGTTGGGTTCACAGTTGGGGCACTATCCTACCCGGTTTCACCTAAACGGGGAGATTCCCCCTTATACGGGTACAGAACCTTCGCCTCTAGGTTAGAGCGCATGCATGCGAGGGGGGGAACAATGCAAGCACCTATACCAACCTCTCACCACACTCACACATATATGCTAGGGGACACATGGAAGTTTTCATCTGATTCCGATGTTCTCGTGGTCTTCCTCCGGCGAAACCACTGATCTCTGTGCACACTCGATCGTCTACCCCCCTAGACGTTCCTCTGACAGGGGTAGCCCGGCGTAGCTCTCTCTTGTTTTGTGTTTGTTTAGGTCATAGGGTGATGTAAACATGTTGTTTCACAAGTTGGGGCACTATCCTACCCGGTTTTCACATAGCTAACGGGGAGATTCCCCCCTTATACGGGTACAAGAACCTTCGCCTCTAGGTTAGAGCGCATGCATGCGAGGGGGACACATGCAAGCACCTATACCAACCTCTCACCACACTCACACATATATGCTAGGGACACATGGAAGTTTTCATCTGATTCCGATGTTCTCGTGGTCTTTCACTCCGGCGAAACCCTGATCTCTGTGCACACTCGGATCGTCTACCCCCCTAGACGTTCCCTCTGACAGGGGTAGCCCGGCGTAGCTCTCTCTTGTTTTTGTGTTTGTTTAGGTCATAGGGTGATGTAAAACCATGTTGGTTCACAAGTTGGGGCACTATCCTAC